>OV049925.1:77106806-77377187 GCA_920104205.1 Eupeodes latifasciatus
TTTAAACTAGTATCACTATTTGAATCAATTTTAAAGTTCACACAGTCATTAACAATAATAATAGTAGCCATTTTTAGTAAACTTAATATATATACATTAAAATTTATTGATGAGCAATAAGCGCAAAGTTGGTGAGACCTCCCCCGAATTAGCAACGTTTAACTCAAAAAAAGAAAAAAACATGTCTCAATTAGTCGGATCCATGTCCATCCAGGAATTACGCCAAATGTTCGACTTAAAACTCAAAGACGTTGCTACGAAGGATGACATTGTTGGACTTCGCAGTGAAATCATTGAGGTTAAAACTGAAAATGAGAAATTGAAGGAGTCACTGATTTCTTTAAACACAAAGTGCATTTCCCTGCAAAATGAAATTAACCAGATTAAAACCTCAGCAAATGCGGCCAACTTAGTTTTTCGACTGAAAAAAAGCTCAAACGATCCACTCATAGAAACCGAAAACATCTGCAAAACTTTATCGGAGTCGCAGGATATAATTACTATCCAAGATATACGGGAGATAAGCTCAGCGAATGGCACAGTTACAACTTTGGCAGAATTTAAAAACAAAAATAATGCATTTAAGGTTCTGAGGAATGCAAAAAGGCTGAAAGGAACCGGAGCATCCGTAAGTCGGGATTACCCACCAGCCATCCGACAGAAGCGTAGCAAGCTCTTACAATTGAGAAAACATATTCAGACCACTCAACCTCGGATGAAAGTTTCACTGCGCGATGATAGACTCAGCATTAATAACATAATTGTAGAATGGATCGATAATCAAGGCTTTGTTACTAATCAAGTAGATGGTTTTAAAAAATTAATTGAAGATAACAACCTGGAAAAAAACTTTTTTCATCAAATCTGTTTACAAATTCAACAAAATTCACGAAGAGATGTCAGACTAAACGTCATTCATCAAGAAACGTCAGTTGGGCAAAGCACATCTTCAGCTGGAAACACAATGCAAATCTGCAGTTGGGACTCAGGGGTTAACACTTCAGCACATTCCAACTTAAAAAATAATCTAATGAACTAGGTAGATGCCGTCTGCCAGAATTCAAATATAGTTAACGTTAGAATATTAAGTTATAATATAGCAGGTTTAAATAATAAGATTCAAACTTTAGATTTTCTAAACTTTATTAATGAATTTGAAATTTTTATATTAATTGAAACTCATGTAACTGAAGAACATAACATTAAATTTGAACCATATTTCCCGAACCATACAACTAAGTGGCAACCAGCAATTAAAATTAATAGAAAAGGAAGGGCTAGCGGAGGCATACTGATGGGCTGCAAATTAAATACAACAGGTGTTGAATTCGTTTTTAAGAACCTCGAAGACTTTCTGTATATTGAAATCAAATCCAACCACCATACTTTATCCTTGGTTCCTGTATATCTAAACTGCACTCGCTGGGATAGGCAATTTAACTTACTTGAAGACAATTTGTACATTGCAGCTCTTAAAAACGTCATGCTCATTGGGGACTTCAACGCTAGAACAGGATCATTGGAAAGCGAACTCAAACCTTTGAACTTGAACCACCGTCATTCGAAAGATGTTGTTGTAAACCGAGAAGGAAAGAAAATTATTGATCTTTGTAATTCGTTTGGTCTTGGTATCTGCAATGGAAGTACACAGGGAGACGCTGATGGTGCCTACACTTTTATCGGTCCTCAGGGCAACTCAGTTATTGATTATGCTATGGTGAATGGGGATTGGTGTAACCTAATGAATGACTTCGAAGTTGTATCACAGATTCACTCGGACCATCTTCCTATCCAAGTTTCAGTTCAGCTACCAATGAGTCTACAACGTGTAGAGGTTTGCACAACAAAAGCTACAAAATACAAATGGAAACAATCGATGGCGAATACGTATGCTGAAGCGTTAGACACCAACATCGCCTTAAAGCTTGCACCTCCATTCAATACAAACCTTAATCTTTCTGAAATTGATGATAGCATAGCAATATCGATACCAACATCTTGTAGGATGAACAATAACAGGGTTTCTACTCCTCACGACAAATGGTTTGACAGAGACTGCTCACAAGCAAGGAAAAAAATCATTTGCTTGGTTAAAGCTTGTAAGGAAGTACCCTCAAAACCCCTTTCTAAAGCGAGAATATTTGTCCGCTAACAAAACTTTAAAAGCCTTGCTCAAGTCTAAGCGTCAAGCATACTTTGAGAACATTGCACACGATCTTTCAAGTTGCAGAAACGCGTCACAGTTTTGGAGCAAAGTACGCCTTATAAACAACGACAGTCAATTACCGCGACCTTGCCTACCTATCGAGCTGAAGGATTTATGCGAACATTTCAAAAACCTCACAAAGGACAAGTTTACTACGAGCTTCCAATTTGCTATCCCTTTTCAGGCGGATGACGCCTTGGACGCCCCCTTCTGTATCTTAGAGGTAAAGGCAGTTTTGGATGAACTGAAATGTAACAAAGCTCCAGGATCCAACGGTATACCGCCGGAATTTTACAAATTCAGCACACCCTCATTCATCGAACACTTTACTCTAGCGCTTAACCAGGCTTACGAAGACGGATGCATACCTACTTATTTTAAGGATTCCATCGTCACTCCCATATTCAAGAAAGGTGACCGCACTGATCCCGCAAACTATAGAGGAATATCCTTGCTGAACACTTCAATGAAAATTCTGACAAGGCTTCTATACAAAAGACTCTACGGTTGGGTTCAAGCAAATCATCTCCTTGGTGAGTCTCAAGCCGGATTCCGCAAGAACTACTCAACGATAGACCAAATCTACTCACTCACATCCATTGCGGACATCTTCATTAAAGATAAAAAGAAGCTGTATGCCTTCTTTATAGATTTTAAAGCTGCCTTCGACACCATCGACAGAAAAGCTCTAATGCTTAAACTTTACAACAAAGGTGTTTCAACAAAATTTGGACGCATTTTGGAAAAATTTTATGAATCTACAACATCTGCAATCTCTTTCAACAACGATGTAGCGGAATCATACGAAGTGGAAGTAGGAGTAAGACAAGGTTGCAACTTAAGCCCTCTTTTGTTTGCACTCTTCATAGACGACATGGAGGACGATCTACAGGGTGGAGCAAAAGTTACAGCAAATCTTCTTGTGAAATCCTTAAAATTCGCCGATGACATTGTTATATTTGCTGAAACGCCTGAAAGTCTCCAGTTGATGATAAACAGAATAGCTGCATACTGCTACAAATGGAGGCTTCAGGTAAACCTTAGCAAATCCAAGGTTATGATCTTTCGTAACGGTGGAGGCCCAAACTGTCGCAACGAAAAGTGGAGATTTGATAGCAAGGAAATCGAAGTAGTAAGTGACTATAACTACCTAGGAGTAAAGATATCAAGAAATCTGAATCTGAGAAACCACATTGTAGAGAAACTAGCCAAATCAAAAAATGCACTAAATGCAACGTGGAAGTCCATTATGCACAACAAAGACGTTCATTTCAATTCAAAGTTCCGAATTTTTGAAACAACGGCGAAGGCAGTTATGTGCTACGCCGCACAAGTATGGGGTCACAAAGAATTCAGTGAGGTGGAACATCTTTTGAGATATTTTCTAAAGAGAACTTTGAGGCTTCCAAACAGTACTCCAAATCACATTCTCATGCTCGAGACGGGTCTTCCTCCTCTATTCATTTCGACACTTAAAATGCAAGTAGACTACATAATAAAGACGTTAACCATGAACGAGAACAGGCTGCCCAAAAAAATAACTATGGTCATTTTAAGAAGGAAGTCATCTTGGTTCGAGAGCTGGAGTAGCTTAGCTACTCTTTGTGACCGTCAGCTAACTCTAAACGAAAATAGGCCAGACCAATGGAAAGCTGAACTTTATGATCTCATAAGTGCAGTTGATGTGAAGAAAAGAGAGGAATTCATTACAAAAGCTAGAGAGTCGACAAGCAGACGTATTTACACAATGCTCGATTACAATCTTGCAACCAGAAGTTATTTCAAGGAAGAGTACTCATCCGACCTCATGTCACTGGTTTTAAAAACAAGAGGAGAGTTGCTGCCACTCAACTTTATGCCGCATAGAGAAGAACGCTCGGAAATCTGCAATCTGTGCAACCAAGGAGAAAGAGAAAACATCTACCACTTCCTTTGCAAATGCCCGATCTTAATGGAATCTCGGAGGAGTGTTTTTGGGAAGAGTTTACTGAGTGAAGATGAAATGATAACCATTCTTAATGGAGCTGATTGGAAAGTCCTGTTTCAATTTGTCAAGCTTGCTCTTTCATACAGAAAAAAAATTACAGATGAACTTTTTTAAATACAAAAAAAATTACTTAAAATCTACTTTAAAGTTTATATTGTCAACTGGCAGACGGCTTAGGCCATGCTCTAAAAATGTTAGTTTATTATTATATATATATATAATCTGTATTAGACTTAAAGGAAAATAAAACATTTGTTAATCTAAATCTAATCTAAATCTAAGTAGTTTTTCTCCCTGCTATGCTTTATGCTTCACCGTGTTGGTATACTTGTGCTAATTGTCATTACATAAAAATACAAATTTGTCAAAACAAAATTCTTAAAACTATTTTAAAGCTCCCTTAGCATTTCTCAACAATTATTCTACATGAAATTGCGAATATTTCCTCTGTAAAAGATAGATGTTTCATAATACAAAATAAATTGATAAACAACTGTTTACTTAATGATAACCCAATATTAAAAAAATATAGCAAAATAATATAAATACATTTTTGTTTTATGTAAGTTTTAAGATTTTATGATAAGTCCAATGAGTTTTTTTTTATAACAGCTTTCTCATAACAAGCTACATTTATTCCTAATTACTTAATCATTTATCCATTTTGTTCAATTTATATTTTATTTTAATCTCTATGTTGTAGGTATCTAAGAAGTAATGTATCAGGAACATTTAAAAACTGAATAAAAAAAATACAAAAAAAGATGCACTTTAGTAATGTTTTTTTGTTTTAAATAATTTCACTCTTCATAAAATGAAACTTTAAATTTCCATAAGGATTTAACTTCTTAATTTAAAAATAAAGGCAACCTTAATGAATACATTTATCTTAAATTTCTTACATTTAATTCCCACTTTTGTTTCAAATTGTCCAAATTGGCAAACACAAGTAACATGAGTTGTAATAATTTCATTAAAATTCACAGTTAAGGGCTAGTGATGAGGTGACAAAATTAATGCACTTCAATACACACAACTTTCTATATGTTCAAAAAGTCATCAAAGTAGCCGAACATTTCCACCCACTACCTACCTACTTTTAAAAACCTTTATACCAATCCTTCAGATATTGTATACTTCATCAAAGCTGGGTATCTGATGGATACTGGATTCATTTACTTAATGAATGCATCTATAATGATTTGTTTGTTATTTATTTTCCCGTTTTTATTATTGTTTATTGCCAAGAATTAACAATGTGTGGTCTTTTTGCTGATGCGAGTGGTGATATGTGGCGTTAATTGCAAAGTTTTCCCCTTGGGTGATTCATTATTATTTCGACGAACCGAGTTGATTACATATTCCTCTTTAAGGCTTTAATTTTTGTGTATGCTTAATTCACTACGCATACCTACCTAAAACTTAAATTCCATCGAACTCGAACAACACCACTATACGTATATTAGATAACGTTGTTTTTCTACTCCACATTTGCCATAATGTAAAAATGATAAAACATTTGTCAATTAATTTAATGAAAATTGATAACATAATGTTTTGGTTTCTGATGCTGCACAATTTATACAATGGTTAAATCGACTTATCTTTTCACGAAAAGTCAGTTGGAAAACCTAGTTTACTCTGCTGATGTGAAACGAAAAATATCGGACACAAATTGCTTCAATTTAGCGACGCATATTGGTCGGAATCCTATTGTTGAAAAAAATACGTTGATAAAAAGCAGATTAAATTAATTTTACTTTTAAATGCTATTTATTTGAAGTCTTCAATAAATTGAAAATAAAAAAAAATATATATTTTTAAATCGGTTGTTTGATCTAAAATGTTTTTATTTTTTGAACCACTCTCCAAATTAATCGTGCCTTTAAAAGAGTATATAGCCATAAAATTACGTACTTATCTTGAGGTTGGAGATTTTAATGTCACTCCATCGATAGATATTACTACCGGATTTAGGAACATTTCAAGTGGCTGCTAGCTAGTTCGGCATCCGCAGCCCGAATTTCTTCGGAAATGTTGTCTTCCAAAGCTGGAATAGTTGCTGGCTTATTTGTGTAGACTTTAGACTTGACGTAGCCCCACAAAAAATAGTCTAAAGGCGTCAAATCGCATGATCTTGGTGGCCAACTTACCGGTCCATTCCTTGAGATGAATTGTTCTCCGAAGTTTTCCCTCAAAATGGCCATAGAATCGCGAGCTGTGTGGCATGTAGCGCCATCTTGTTGAAACCACATGTCAACCAAGTTCAGTTCTTCCATTTTTGGCAACAAAAAGTTTGTTAGCATTGAACGATAGCGATCGCCATTCACCGTAACGTTGCGTCCAACAGCATCTTTGAAAAAATACGGTCCAATGATTCCACCAGCGTACAAACCACATCAAACAGTGCATTTTTCGGGATGCATGGGCAGTTCTTGAACGGCTTCTGGTTGCTCTTCACTCCAAATGCGGCAATTTTGCTTATTTACGCAGCCATTCAACAGAAATGAGCCTCATCGCTGAACAAAATTTGTCGATAAAAAAGCGCGAAACACATTTCGAACCGAACACTGATTTTGGTAATAAAATTCAATGATTTGCAAGCGTTGCTCGTTAGTAAGTCTATTCATGATGAAATGTCAAAGCATACTGAGCATCTTTCTCTTTGACACCATGTCTGAAATCCCGCGTGATCTGTCAAATACTAATGCATGAAAATCCTAACCTCAAAAAAATCACCCATTATAAGAATAATTAAAAAGTCTTTACAATACAACATCACTTGTAGTGTCACGCCTTTAGTAGTGACGTTGAATTAAGCCGAATTCTAACAATCAAAACAGTTTTATTACTGTGCTCTACATTGGTATTTTTGTTTACGATTTTTTTCTTTGAGTGCTCGATTTTATTTTATTTTGTTGTTGTTGATGTTTTTCGTTTTATTTTTTTTTTTGGATAGGATTGTTTTGTTCATTTTAATTTGTACTATATTTTTTTTCCATTGAAAATAGTTTTTAAGTTTGTTTGTTGTTATTGAAAATTAAAGTATGCATTGGGAACGGGAACGGAGGTACAACAATCAACACACGAAACACATGGCACGATGACATAGACCAATCTTCTTTTAACAATCACGCACTGACAACACCTCAACAGTTTTAGTTAACTGTACTGCTTAATCGTTTGCATGTTTGCAAAAACCAAAAATTATGTCAAACTACATTAAAATTAATATGAAACCTTCGGAATCAATTACAGTTTTAACTTATATCCTGATTGCCTTAGCATTTAATGACGTTTTCGTTTTGCTGTTTCATTTTTGCTCAAGGTGAAAGCCGCGGTAACATATGCAAACTTGAGATATTACACTCAGACTCAACTTATTGTTATAATTTTTCTGTTAAACTTCTGATTTATCGTAGATGATAAGATTCTGTAGAGTGATATAGAAACTCAATTATGCTAAAAGAAACAGAGTGAGGCTAGAAACCTATTACATATTACTTGTTATAACTACCTGAGTACCTTTCATTCAAATTTTACTTTGATATTTTCTTTTAAGTTAAAATAATTACAAAACAAATTTTGATTTATATTATGCGTTAAGCTATTATGCGTTGGCTGTAGAATTTTTACTTAGCTTTGATTTCTAAAGTAAAAATGCCATTTTTTCACATTTTTGTTTAGATAAATGACGTCTCGTTTTATGAATGTCCCTTTGGTCAAGAACCACTGTTTAGATGAAACGATAACCTTATCTCTATGCTCAATAAGCGTCCTGTTCTTGTTGCGTCTCAAACAAACCACCCTGTATCATTATAATTGAATATCAAAATGAAAGGCAGCAAACAATTCCAACATTTAATTCATCAAGTTGTATGTTTGTATAAGCACTACAATTTTTTAGCTTGACAATTAATTGATGACACAAACTAGACAATCAACTGTTGACCAATTCAGAGCCCGGTGGCATTCAAGGAGAGATAAGAACTTGGAGTGTTTTTTTTTATTAAGTGATTTGTTACAACCTTCAGTACCTGTACGAAAAGCAGAAACAGAGTTTATCATTTTATCGTTAGCACTTGCTATACAAACAGTCACTGCAGTTGGACAAAAAAGAATAACTGTTATACCTCTTACATACGTTTGAAATGGATTTCATTCCACTGTTAGCTTGCAAGTGCTTGGTTCGGAAGGCATTAGTTATTTCGTTGTTAGAAATCGTCCTTTGGATGATGGCCTCAGTTGTTATTGCAAAAAAAAATGAAAACTCTGAATATCTACCTATATGAATGTTTATATTTCACGAATGAAGAACGATTTGTTTCCTAATTGGTAAACAAAGTTACAGGAGAACATTAAGAATAGAACACTATTCGAAGTGCTTTAAACTTTGAGCTTATTCACAAATTTAGAATTTGACGCGTTTGCAAAATTGTACGACTGGATCGCACGAACTTATGCTTCTGTATCCATAGATTGTGTTTATAAATAGTCTTTTATTTAAAAAAAAGTAAACTGACCTTTAAAATAAGTTTATCATAAAAAATATAAATGCCATTTAATTAATTCAAAAACTTGATTTACTATTTTTTTCGAAAAGCGGTTTTTTCATAAATTATTTTTGTTTGTGTAGAATGTTTCAATTTTTTCTTTAAAATATTTTTGGAATGCAGTTTTGTAGTGCTTATAAGTATACGTTTTATATTGAAATTTCGTTAAAAAAATACTAACCCATTTTTTGAGATCTCTAATTTTGGAACATATAAGAACAAAATTATTGAAATCGGTTCATTAGTTCTATGGGGGTACCATTCTGAATCAAAAAAGGAAAAATTTGAACATCACCAACAAAACATACATCTTGATATGTTATATTCCTTTATTTCTTCTTCTAGATTCTGAATAACTCGTATGGTCCAAATTGTACCATGATCTACCCAACTATTTCTTACAATTATTTTTATTTTTTTAATAAACAAATGAATAAATAACACTTGCATTTTTTTTAAAGGAAAATCACGATATAAGTTGGAAGTAATGGTTGAATTTTTTTGTATTGTATCTAAAAACAAACAAGGTCAATTTCCAAAAAGAATTACGAAAATACTTTATATAAGCAAAAATTGACCGCATTAAAATTAGAACTGAACATTGGAAGTGCCAAAGAATGCAGAGATCCTGTAACTCTTTGTTTTTTTTTTCATAAGAAAAGTGTCTGGGATGTGACCCATACTCAAAAATTCCCGTTCGTGCCGATATTTCTAAAAGCCTTACAAAATATTCATAACAACATTTTATGAAAAAAGTTTGAAGTCAATATTTTTGTTTGTTCTCAAGATACTTGAGTCGAAACCTATTTATTTTCATTGATTTTTTAGTTAATTTTGTAGATTTTCCTTTTTTTAAAAAATTGTTTTCAATTCGATTTTTCTAAAAAAAAAAATAACTGAAAGTGAACAACAATATTTTAATTATGATTAAATAAGTTTGATTTCAATATCCATATTGTTTCCGAAATATTTTAGTCTAAAATCAATGAAAACTAATTTTAGTAGCATTTTTTGAAAGTTGGCTGGGTATGCATGTTGGTTAAAGCCTAGGTTTGTCCTTGACTGTAGCGTCACCATAACGAATTAAGTAATTACCTAATGTTAACAATATTTTTTATAAAATGAAAAGTCAATATCATCATTCGCTTTCGATAAATTCAAGTCAAAAATAATTTTTTTATAGAATTTTATTTTTTATAAGAAACTTATGTATATTGGATTGTTAAATTCACCAGATGTTAAAAACAATGTTTTTTTTATAAGAAGCCAATAGTTTAGAGCCAATAACTTTAGTTGTGTCCAAGATATTCGAGTCAAAAATCATTTTTTACCAACTTTTGTTTAGGTTTTTAGTTTTTGTTTCTAAAATTATTAACAGATGTCAAAAACATTATACTTCGATACATCCACTTATTTTTAAGGCAATATCATTTTTTCCGCAAATATTTGAAGTGACACATATTTTGTCAGTTATTATAAAAAACCGTCTGTTTTTTTTCAATATAGATTTGGCCGTCGAGAAAAGGTCTCCCGAATGTAGATCATCTCTAAAAACCTATGAGAGAACTGACAAAATTTTCTAAGAGGATTTTAAAAATAAGGTGAAACAACAAAAACCATGTTTTAATTTAATTCAAAAGGTAATGATTTTATTTATTTCCGTCCTTAAAAGTTATTAAATCAGTAAAAAACCTAAAGTGAACTCTAAAAACACACATTTTTTGAGAATTCACACAAGTGGCAATCCAACAAAGGAAATATACTATGTTTGCCTTTTTAATGGACGTATAACACTATACAGGACATTTCTATCGTAGCTGACAATGTGCTTACTCTACACTTTGGTTACTTCCGATAAGCTTTTAAACGATGTCACCATTTAAGGAAAGTACCATTATTTATGTGCTACGTATCTTAGTCCACTATCAATATCGTTCTCTCCAGGTAGAAACACACAACCTACGCTTATCCTAAGCGCATTTATATGCAACTACACAGCTATAAATCTGAGGAGTGTCCTTGGCCAGGAGAATCGGTTGAACAAAAAAAAAAAAGGAAAGACTTTCATTGTTACATAACATAAAAAAAAGGATTCTGGGTACCTGGCAAAAAAACTTTAAAAAATACAAAAAATCCCGGAAAAATTGTTATAAATAACCCGCGAGAATTATCTCATCCGGAAAAGTGGAGTCTTTTTGATTTATTTACTCATTCATTTGTCAGTTGTTTGCTGGTTGTATCACTTAAATGCATGGTGAGTACAACAATGTCAACCTTCCAGTTTCTGGTTCTTCTACCCTCAGAAGGAATTTATATCTGGTTGGTATAGCTTTTCTGTAACCAATGTACCTATATAAATGTTGTGTGTAAAGTAACAGAAATTGAATGTGAAGTAAAATAAACAGGATGGAAACAACTTCAGGCAAACTTTAACAATCTCTTACTCTTAAAAATATGTTAATATTATGAAAAAGTATAAAGTCATGCGAAGTTTGCATCAATTTTCTCGACCACAAAAATTGAATATCAAGAATAAAGATTATTTTTTCATTAAGGATTAGTACGCAGATCGCGTTTAATTTTTGCTTCAATCCTTTTCATCAATAATTCTCAAGGTTGCATAACCTCTGGTTGTTTAAATAAATATTTAGATTTTGAATTAAATATTATTTTATAAATAATAGTACTTGTACCCCGTAAGGGAATACCATTAAGTGTGATTTACATACATTTTCTTTTGGTTAACTAACCGAACGAATCGTTGTATGTCAATTAGTAGAGGCCATACATAACCAACAATTTAAAGAGTATTTAAAATGGTGCAAAACAGATATATTATCATTATCCAAGAAGCCCGATTAATTGAACCGGAATACGGGCAGAAGCAAATCAAACTACAATAATATTTAAATTTTCGTGACAAATTTTAACACCAAGTTAATTGGGAACATTTTCTGTTGCTTCATAATAGGCTTTACTTTTTGAGTTTTTGAAATTTACTGCTTTAGCATATTTATTTATTGGTAAATTATTTTGCATGCAAATAATAATGTATTATTAAACATTTTAAACTCAGTAGGCCGCGAAACTCTCCCCTTTACTTTTTTCATTTTTTTAATATCGTGAAATGAAGAGGAGAGGTATTTTTATATAGAAACGATTTTTTATAAATTGTTTGGTTTTTTGATTTGTCAAATACTTCATTTATTTAATACTTTATAGAAAGAGGACAACTTACTACTGATTACCGAAAGGATAACTTTAATAAACGAAAATCTCAAACATAGCGCATAAAACTAAAAGTAATTTGTGGTTTTAACAATGCATATATTTTATAAACAAATAATGTAGTAGTAGAAATGGTGGCCACGAGCGGTCTAGATCGGTGACACAATTAGCGCTGAGTTGCGCCGTTTTGATACCATAAAATACTCGCTTGACCTATAAAGATAAAAGAGGGATTATAGAGAAGAAATACGCCTCAAATCCACTTTGTTGCGTTTAGAAAGGAGATCAAATCTTTGATCTCCAGTTCTGAGAGCTCTCTGAAATTCTATATTGAAATGTGAACAGTCAAGTAGTTCACATTTATGTATTCTGAATTGCATAACACTAAGTACAATATTTAAAAAAAAAATAGCTTTATACCATATACATAGATGTTCAAACGTACAAGTTTAAATTAGGAATCCTTAAAAAACTAAAACATTTTATAAAGTTAGACTTTTTGTATGATACCTACTAAAATTTAGAATTACAATTTAAAAGCAATAATAACACACGGTGAAATTAATTATCCATGAAAATGTCTTCAAAAAAGAACATATGTTGTTTTTATGTATTATTGCCACTGGTACTATTCACAACTATACATAGTTATACGAATAAGGGAGATTGAAAAACCACTTTTACATCTATTTACACCCCCTTTAAAAGAATGTGCATTTTCTTTTCTTTTGTAATTCTATCCCAGATTATCTGACAACTTTATTTTGTGTTGGAACCAAGACTTATAACTCACTGGAGTTAATTAAGTGTGACAATCGATTTTCTATGGGACTTATGTTCTTTTTACAAAATGAATTTGAGAATATCACGCCCATTTGCACCCTTTTTTCACACATATCAGTAGTTTGTTTAAATCCCTTACCTGTTTAGTTACTGAATCGATGAGTCGAACGAAAATATCCTGCTCCTGCCGTGCACCTAGAAAAGATATTTTATATATAATTTAATTATAACAACAATAATTTATAGTAATTTACCATTTGCATAAAGTAGTTGAAGACGATATTGGATGCCATTATTGGTTTTCGTCGTATCAGACTCAGAGTCCTTTTCAATAAAACCGATGAAAGCCGTTCTTTCAATTTCTATTGGTTGCCCGGCCCGATCGTATAGAGCAATCACAAAATGGAAAAAGTTTGACTTACGTAGATTGCTTGGAGGTTGCTTCTCAAAGTGTGCTCGACCGATACCAAGGCTAAAAAAATAATTATAGTAAAAGCTTATCAAAATAAAATTACTTATTAATATTTTTAATTGAATGTTTGTATATGTATATATGTACATAGATATATGAATAAAAAAACACATTCATACAGAAATAAAATTACACGTTTAGGTTCTTCTTTTGTATGTACATTGTACATATGTACATATATCTATTTCATGTGTTTTTAAAGTTAAAATGAAGTGAATTTCCGTGTTTTACATTTCGCCTTTTGCAAATTTCATGTGATTTGAATTCCAAAAGAAAAATCTTTTAAAAACAGTTGCAGTTTAGCTCAAAAGGATATAAACCTTGACTTTGTAAGAAATGAACAGGGAACGGACAAACCATTAAACATTATTTTTCACAACGAAACATTTTTTAGAGTAAAATAAGACTGTATCAAAAACTTTCAAGTCAAATTCAAAAACTATTATCTGCAGCTAGTGATCATGCGCCTCAACACAATAAAAAAAAACTAATATTTTATATTTATTTTATTGAAAAGCACAGAACACATAACACCGTATATGAAACTATACAAATTATGACAATCAACAGAATTATGTAGTCACTGTAGTGATATATGTACACATACAACATACATACTTAAATTTCGAAATGAATTAAAAGTTGATCGAATAATAGAAACCTAAAAACAATTTCTCTTGGTTTTCAATTTTGATTTCCATTTCATTTCACTCGATTTTAGGAACTGATAATCTTTCTCATATCTAATTGATTGTTTTATTTTTGTAGGTAAGATGGATATTAACGGAATTACTTTTACTTCACGCCTTTTTCTTTAAAAAAATCAAATATTTTTGATATCAGCATACACTTCTTGTCCAAATATTTGTGGATAACCTTACTCATATTTATCAGACCAATTTATTATTTTTTAAAGTGTTCCATGTTGTAAGATCTATGATTATTTTAAATAAGATAATGTTAAAAATATATCAAAATTGGGCTAGCTAAGAACAGAATAGATGCACAAGAAAAATACAGGTGCCATTGAACACATTTCTTAACAAAATCCTGCTTTTTAAACGCCTTTATTTGTTAAAAATAAAAATGATTAGTGCAACTGCGATCATTATATGATAAATAAACATGTACAAATATAAATTCTGAGCAAAAACTAAGGATCTATAATTATCTATCATAAAAAAAATCCACTGCAGTTAATCAAATACACATAATTAAAATATTCATTGAAACGCATTTTACTCATAAATCACGACCTTCAGAAAATGATACTTGGATCTATTTTGTTCTTGTCTTGCCATTTATTTCAAATACTTCGCAAATCACAATAGTTTTAGATGAGGATGAATTTTTAGTACCTTTTTATGTTATTTCATTGGTTTGATGAGAGCAGGCCCAAAGGATGAAATTTTTAGGTAGTTTGATTATTTGTATAGCAAAAACAACTACATGTTAGGAATTTGTTTAAACATTGATGAAATATAAATCGAATTTTGTAAGTAAATACATATAGACAACCAAATAAGGAATGGAATTATGGGTTGTTCCTCTGTTTGTGATGTCAACTCTTTGTATGAACTTACACAGAATATGAGGCAATGAATCCTTATATAAACCACATTGGTTTCAACTGCAGTAGCTGCAGTATTAGAAAACCAAGAAAACTAAAAAAAAGAGATGCCAATCTATTTATAAAGCCAATATGGAACGCAAAGAAAAAAATCATGTAGGAATATATGCATATATGTATATACATGCACACAAATGTTGATCGCAACGCAGAAGCAGATTACAATCTGAAGGACTCAAATCAGACTAATCCCGAACCTGATGACAAGAGATAGAAGGATGCCTCGTCTTCCCAACCTGCAAAAATCAGCAAACCCTAAGTAATGCGGGTCAATACCGATTAAAAAAAATGAGCAAGCCATCCCTTAAAAATTATTGTTGGCAATTCTTCAACAAAAATTTTAAACGCTTACACGCAACATGACCGTTGTAATCCTGCTGATTTGATACTCTTAAGATAATCGTGCGCTTGTTATCTATATTTCAACAGAGTTACAATTATCACTCTCAACTCAATTGTAAGCAAAGATTCAGAGGATTTTTTTAAGAAGCACTTGGGTTTTGAAGCTTTTGAGAACAAAGCCCTCTCAGAGCTTAAAAAAGCAACATGCTTAGCTTATGCAACATGCAAGCCATTACAATTAGAGTGAGGGGCAAACTTCCTATCTTACCTGTACTATTTATTTTAGGAGAGCTCTGATAAAAATCTAATGAAGAACAATGGCCCGGAGTAGACGAAACTCTACTCGGGCTTGTCAGGCATTTATATTTATTATTAAAAAACAAATAGGTATGATAATTACTTTATACCACATCAGAATGATAACCTTGTCAGTAAAGCATGGCATTGAAAATACAAAACCCCAGAAAAACGAAACGGGGAACCTAAAACCAGAATGGCTATTTTATGAGGTGAGTAATAGAACACCTTTTTAAAAAAATTTTAGAACTTGAATTCCATGTTAATAAATTGACCTCTGGCATTCAAATCATTTCTAAAGGAAAACGAAAATTCAACCCTGAATGTTGGTCAAATGAACTTAGTATCCTAAGAAAAAAATTCAAGGAAGCTGTTTAACAGGGCCAATTTAAAATCAGAAAAAAAATTGAAAAAAAAAACGAACTACGAGTATGTACATAATACATATGTATTTATTCTGGTAGATTTTCTGTACTGACATCGAGTCAGCAAATAAATGAAAATGTGGTCAAAAAAAGTGTTTCAATATTTTGGTTTTAATTTAATTTCCGATTCAAGCTTATTTGTGGTACTTTCTTAAAATGTTTAATTTTTTGAAATAAGCATCCAACATATCAAGTCATACATTTTTTTGTCCGGATACTGAAGATAAAAAATTGATTTCGATTTAAAATTCAAAGTATTTATTAATTTTAAGAAAAATGAAAAGGTTCATAATTTTAGTTTACCAGAATTTGTTTGTCCCATTACAACTGATGACCTTTTAAAATATGCTGTTGGGGCTATTTAATATGGAACTTGGGACGACCTGAATAAAAGGTTTCTATAGTTGTTTCACATAGTGTTCAAACTTCATTTCTTAGTGACTTTTTCTGTTAGTATTAAGGTCAGAATTTACATACAAACAAACAAAGGATAAAAACAACTCGAAATAGACAGTACATCTGATGCCAAACAAATTGGCTTACAGTCTCAGTCTCGTTCCATTTAAAACATTTTTCATAGTAATTTCGGATACATGCAATCGAAATCATCACTGTATCATGGTCTATAACCGCATGCTATTGTCTTCGATATATCTATGTATGTATGTGAATTTACAAAAAAAAATAACTGGAAAACACAAATAATACCGATAATTTTTTGTTGAACTGTGTACTGAAAATAGTTTTTAAAAATGCCACTGAAAGAAAAAACAGAACGCGAAAGGGTATAGCACTGGCATGCTCTGCTCAGTCATCGACAACAGACCATAACCTTTCAAGTGCCTCCTTCTATGCCATAGAGAATCATTTAATTGGGGTGATATCAAGAATGGTCGTGATCCTTGTGGGTGTAAATTTCCACCAATAGACCGTCATATGGCTACAGAAACAAACTACGTTGGTTTGCTTCTGCATGTAATAACAATCAACTTTTATCAAATTTAACAAGCATCACCGAAAGAATAATGGTTAAACGCCAAAAAAGACGATATATTCCTCTTTAGAATGGCTAGATTGTTGGAATGATGTATGTACTATGTACCTACCTATGCAGTTACTATCATATTGTTATATGAATAAAGCAGTGGCGTGTTTCAAGAATGTACATACATTGCATTATTTTAGAGGTAGATAAACTATAGATCCTTAATTGAAAATTTGTATTAATAAATTTAGGTAAATGTTCGCGGTATGTTCTCAAATAGTTTTTATTTGAAGACTGAACGCCGCGCCGCCTAAGAAAAAATTTAATTGTAAACAAATAATGAAATTAGTAAAATTCTTTTCTTATAAACTTAAAGACAAACTTGACTTTTTTGAAACGGGCGTCGTTAAATTTTGATATAAAAAAATATAAACAAGGACACAATTTTGTTTATAAAAAAGGTCACGGAACATTAATTATTATTAGTATCTATATTTTATTGCTATTTTTAGACATTTTAAATGCCTTGGCTTGGCTTCACTGAGCGATTTGTTTAAGCTATTATTATTTTTTGTCTACTTGGTATGTTGCTATTTTGTAAATGGATTATTGAGTTAAGTTAGTATTGGAACACATTATCGAAGTCTTACGAGTGGAAAAGGCTACAAATATGTGTTGTATACAACGAATAAAATGCCCTTTTGGCCCAGGGCCCTGCAATCACCAGGGCCCCCAAATTGCTGAAACATCACTTAACCTCTATTGGTCTATTTTCAAGAAAAAAAATATTTCGATACAATTTTAGATGCATAAAGAATGATCAGAGTTTGTACTTTCCTTGCTGAGCAACAACCTTTGCTGAACAATTTAAATCACATTCCCTGCGAATATAATTATTCAAATTAAAACAGAAATATGAATAACTAACTGAGTGGCAATGCAGTTTGCTTTCAAGTTTGTATCAACGCAGTAACTCATACATAAGCGATTTAACTATCCGTCGGATGAACGGCACTCAATTTTTTAAGATTTCAAGGTAAAGAGGTAAAGAGTTTTTGTTTTTGGCCATTCAATGAGATAGATGAAAGATTACACTTCTAACTATTTGTTCTATAGGTCAATTCAATAGTAAAGAAAAGGATAAGCGTATAGTCGAATCATTTTTGCGCATGCGGAATTTTCAGATGTACTCTGGTATTGTTAGTGTGCGACTTTGCTCATTTGAGTTTTTTATCATCGTTCTGTGTAAAGTTTGCGTGTATCATTTGTGTTTTTGAAGTGCATAAAAATATACTATCAAATCAAAATATGTCTAAACGATCATATGTATGTATGTGGATCCGAGAAAAGGAAAAAATCTAAACAACAGAAAGAATTAATTGAAAAATAACCAAAACTGACATCGTATTTCACTTCAATTGCAGGAGAAACGTCTGTAAGTAATCAATGATCAATACATTAATCCCTACACTTATCTACACCTTACTGAAAAGGGGGCTTACATGGTAAAAAATGGTTTCACATTATGGTTTCATGAATAAAATTCGGCATGACCAATGACCATAGAATCTATAACAATTTCACATAGTAACTGCATGGTGGAGACACAAACATGAAATCTCAATTAATGGAGCTACAATGTGAAATTATAATACAAGGGGCCCATTTTCGAAAAGAGCCCAGGACCCCCAAAAGGGTAAAGACGGCCCTGTGTGAAGGAAAATAGTGTGTGCGGAAGAAACGAATAAGACATAAATATTTTGAAGTAAGGGCCACTCCGCTATCTATGATCTCTTTTATTTTTATATACGAGTAGTTTTACAAAAATAAAGAGCGTATAAAAGTTTTAGTTCAATACAATTGATAAGAAATGAATTAAAGCTAAAAATAAAACATAGGTTGCAATCTGAAAGTAAATTGCAGGAACTACAACATTTACACTGCATATATTTTTTAAATATTAATATCGGAAATAGCAGTTATGTATTTGTTTTTAAAATAAGAACACACTCAAAGAGTTTAAGGTACCTTCAATATGACAGGGAAAGATAAGGCGTAGGCATTCCACATGCGCATAGTACGGCTAAAAAACGAATCTCAGTACTTCAAAGTACAGCTTAAAGTGAGACAAGAAACTTTACGATGATGTTCAAGTGACGTAATTGATTTAATGATGTTATTGTCGCTCATTTGAAAAGCTCTTTTTTGAATGCTATGTAAGAGCCTTAAGTATAAGTGGGGGTTTATCACTCGGTTCCTTATTCCCCATTGTACAATGCTGTTTAGATCAGAATTTAATGAGCTTAGCATATTTTGTCATTGTAGACCCACATCCGAAGAAGAGGGATGTAAGACTGATGATATAACAAGTTAAGAGTACTTCCGTCAGCGAAGCAAATAATTGGATTCGATATTGCAGACAAGAGATCAGTAATAGAAATAAGAAAGAGTGTCTGAGACAAAAACATAACTATTGGGCACACCAGGGTTTATTCTGCGGTTTTTAGATTTGAATTCACCCAATACTACTTGCATATTTAACGCTCCGATAGGTATAATCTGATACCCTTTATAAATGTCCAGAAGGAGTTTTCTATGAAGCGTTTTATTTTAAATAATATTAATATTATATTATTTTGAATAATATTAATAATTTAAAGCTAAAACTGGACCCGTACAAAATGCAACTCATCAGGAGCTAAAACCAAACGACCATACGCAGCGTGCGTGCTGTATCGCTGGTTGAAATTTGGAGCAGTTGAAAGTTGATCCCAATTTTTGTCGAAAAATCATCATTAGCGATGAAACCTATTTTTGGATGAATGGGACACCCGAGATTCACGAGGTTACAATGCATCCAAAAAAAGTTATTGTTTGTAGTGGATTTTGGGCTGGAGGCGTCATATGTCCGTACTTCTTCGAAAATGATGCTGGTCATGGCCAGCACCGTCAACGTTCAACGTCGATTGCTCATGCCAACTTCTTGTTTCTTGAATTAGACGATAAACATATATGTTTTCAACGGGATAGCGCTACGCCCCACACAGCTCAAAACACACCGGTCTATGCAACGTCAAAGCCAACGTTATCAATGTCATCGGTCAAATCCAGCCTGATTTATGCGCCAATGTCATCGAAAGCTGGACATTTCGAAAGCGGCGCAATTACCCGCATCGAAGCTGCGGCGGCCGTTTAAACAATATTATGTTATTATTATTATTTATTTTTTATTCAATTCCAGTTACATGTTATGTAAATATATTAAATGGAAGAGAATAAATCTGGGTCATTCGATAATGAGCGTCTGAAATGTTCGTTGAAACCAGAAGAAAAACTGATGTGGGATACTTTCTTATGCTTACTTTTATTACTTTACTATTATTTTTAATTTAATTAAACCATTGTTAGTTTTGTAGTTGATAAAAGTTATAGAAGTTTCAAGGAAACAGAACATACAATTTGTGCACGCTATTTGTAAATAAAAAATATATACATATGCAAATCTTTTTGTAAGAATTTTAAGTTCTTACTTTATAGTAGTAGTAGTAGTAGTAGTGATTTATTTGGTTCAATAATTTTAGTGTTTGGTACAAAATTCACAATAGAGCATTGGCTTTTGCCGTCAGCCGAAAATGAGTGTGTTCTTTAAATAAAAAAAAATAATGTATTATGTAAGTAAAGTTTAAATAATGTTTTTGACCATCTAGTTTTACTATTAAGAAAATATATAGTTATGTTTATTTAGAATGCTTCATTCATAATTTGTTGCCGGTATTTTAATGCAGTTTTTAAGAAGTTACATATATAGAAGACTCCAGTTTTCTCCGTTGAGGATTTGAAGGATTTCGTCCAACGACAGTGTATCTTTGTCCCAGATTGCTCTTCTTATTGGGCTAAGTATGGGACAGGAACCCACGAGGTGTTGTACATCTTCCCTTACTCTTAAGTTGCACATAGTGCACTCCACATCTGTTTCATTGATGTATGGCAGGTAATTTAAGTATATTAATTCTCCCCTGGTTTTAAAAATGCTAGATATCATATCTAGGTTAAATCTATCATCAAAATAATTCTTCGGACCAAGGTCATGCTGCAATAGTCTGTATGTTGTTCTTGACTGGCTTTGTTCGCTTTGGTTCTTAAATTCATTTCGTGTAGACTCTTCTATTTTTGATATTAGCTCTTGTATCTTACTCCTTGAGGGCATCTCGTTATTGTATTCCAGAATAACGCTGTGGACGCTGCTTAGCCTAGCCCATTCATTAAAAAATTGCAGATTTCCTCTTTGGAGATACTTCAGTACTCTGTGCGGGAGACGGTTGCTCGATAGTGCCATGACTTTCTGGATGTAGCTGAAATGGAGTTCGAGAGTGTGTATATAAAGTGGTGGTAAACCTGTTTCCAGATGTACCATGTAGTTTGGAGTGTTGAATGGTAATCTGAAGATTTTTTTGACAAAATATCTTAGAAGTTGTTCCACCTCTTCATATTGGTATATCCCCCAGACTTGTGCCGCATAGCACATTATAGACCTCATAACTGCATCAAAAATCTTATACTTCGAGCTCGGAGGGATATTCCTCTTGCTCAACACTCCATTCCAGGTACTATTAATCGCGCGTTTTGATTCTTTTAGTTTTTCTTGCAAGTGTTTTTTGAAAGACAGTTGTGGTGTCATGAGTACACCAAGATATTTATACTCCTTGACTATTTCGAGATCTTCATTGTTCCAAGTCCATTTTTCGTTTCCAGCAAATCGTCCTCGTCCGTTGCGAAAAATCATGATTTTTGATTTGCTCGTATTGAGTTGAAGATTCCATAAGTAGCAATATTGCTGTAGTTTGTTGATCATCAGCTGCATCATGTTGGGGCTCTCTGCTAGTATGACAATGTCATCAGCATATAGTAGCAGCTTTATTGCAAGACCATCAAACATTATACCTCCAGGAAGGGAATCTTTGAGATCATCAAGAAAAATTGGGAAGAGTATTGGGCTCAGAAGGCATCCCTGCTTGACTCCTGTTTTCGTCTGAAACCAACTAGACAAAGTGTTTCCATCCCATACCGCCGTAAGATTATCCTCATAAAGATTCTGCAATACCTTGAGCATTTTCGTTGACATCCCTAGGTTACTCAATTTAAAAAATAGAGCTTTCCTATCTATCGAGTCGAAGGCAGCCTTAAAGTCAACGAAGAATGCGTAAAGTTTCTTTCCTCTATCCAGGAACGACTGCGCAATGCCAGTAAGGGAGAAAATATTGTCCACGGTGGAGTAGTCTTTTCGGAAACCCGCTTGGAACTCACTAAGTAGATCGTTGTCTCGGATCCAGTTCGTCAGTCTCTCCAACATAATCCCAGTAAATATTTTTGTCACTGTATTGAGGAACGAGATTCCTCTGTAATTGCTTGGATCTTTTGGGTCACCCTTCTTTAGTAAAGGAAATATTATATTTTTCTTGAAGCTTTCCGGTGCCTTTCCAAAATTAAAAATAGAGTTGTAAGCCTTTGTAAGCTCTTCTAGAAAAGTTTCGGTTGAATTTATGAAGAATTCATATGGAATACGGTCTTCACCAGGAGCTTTGTTAGTGTTGCATCGGGAGATGACTCTGCTTACTTCTTCTTACTTTATATAATAATTCAATTTCAATTGAGTTCTTATTGAGAAGCCAGTGTCTGGCTTTTGACAATTGAGGATGCGATTTATTTAAATAAATAAATGTGTTGAAAACGACCCAAAACTTCCATTTCTGCATACTGAACCTTTTTATTAAAAAGTACCTAAATCAGTTCAAAAAGAAATGTCAGGCTTGCCGTTTTTGTAAAATAACAGTAAATAAAACGAAAAAGAGTCTTAATTCTGATGTGGAAAGTAGTAAATTACTAAACATACACATAAAGACAATTCCTAACTGTTATCGCCCTAAGCAGTTGCATTAAAAACATAAAAGCATACATTTTCAACTTCATTGTCTGCCCAAACCTACACTACATACCTTCAACCATACATATTACATATGTATGCTATATTAAAATATCACATGTTTAAGCAGAAAGAGGTACCTTATAATCTATTGTTTTATACTTTATATGCATTGCAACATATTAATCATTATGATAACATAAATCTTCAACTTTCCAAATAAACAATATCTAACCAAGCTATTGTAAATATATAAATAGAACGTCTATTGCATTACCACGTCTATTTTACGACATCTGTATCAGCAAACAAAAGGTGATCAATACCGGTTCTTAAGTACATTATTTCTATAAAAAGTGAGTAGATATATTTTGGTGTGCAGTTTATGGTATATTGTATATGCATTGTATGTAGGTAACTTCAATTTAATTTATTAGATTGTCTCGAATACGTTGCCCCCACTTTAGTAAAACTTTAATTAAATTGACTAAAAATGTAATCAAGATATCTATGTCGCATCTACAAATTTTCAATTCAGCGAAAAAAATATGTAGCTATATGCATAACAATACGTTTATAGATACCTTTCTATACAAAATATAATTTTGGTTTAGAGTAAATATATTTTGTACTTCAGCAAATGACAAAACGTCTGGGACACGCGAGGAACAACATCACGCAAATATCAGTATCTGCAAGATACGTATCCGCTTCTTGAACCCTTTTTATTATAAAAATGTTAATTGCCGTGTTTACTTTTTACTTTTTTCATTTTGTTTTTATTCTTTGTCATTTTGAAATCAATTAGAAAATTAAAAGTGGGTTTCAATTTTGTTCCATTAAAGTTTGATTATAGACTAACAAAAGTAATAAGTTAAGAATCAGATATGTATTTTATTTAGTTTATTGAACTTACCTATATGAAGTACCTACCCACTTTAATCAATACGTGAGTTGTATTGAACTGTGTACCTCTACTTATTTACTTTAATTTTATTAAAAAAGAGTTCGAATATTAAAGTACAAATGTATGAGTACTTCATATTCATAAATATGCTCGTAGAGTATTAAATAGTTTGATTTAAGGCAGTTGCATGTCTTAATCATGGAATGCTATTGAAGCGCTAGTTTTTTTTTTTTTATTAATAAAAATAACTATTATTAAATTATTTCTTTAAAACAAGTACCCATAGTTATTCATATGTTTTTGGCTTAATATTCTCTTCGTTTTATTGTTGAAATAGTTGAAGTTGACCCAGTTAAATTCAAAGTCTTCCCTAAAATGTAGTATGAACTATGCCAAATTTTTGATTATTATTTTCCTGATCACGAGAATTTGTTCTCAGAGAGTTTAATTAATAGAAAACGTATTGTTTCTTAACATGTACACATACAAGTTGTAGGCAAAAAAAAAATTGAATTTTAATCAGAAAGTGTTATTCATAGTATTTGATATTTAAAACACTTTATCCTTCTATTCTAAAAATTAAATTTTCAACAACATGCCAACAGAGGAGAATATTCTCCATTTGAGTCCCCCAAAAATATTAAAATGTACTATTAACACGATATATCAAAAATAAATGTTCTATTTTTACAGTTTTCGAATTAATCTAAGAAATTTGTATAGGGTAAACTGTTGAAACTGCTACTTACATTTTTTAAAATTAGCAAAAGGAATGCTAGTTTTTTTCAAATTTTTAGTAGACTATTGGTTTTTTACTTCTTGTTTTGAAAATATTGAAATTGAAGCTAAAGATCGCTGGAATAGTGAAAAGATAGTCATTTTTAATGATAACACGGAAGATATAACTTCAATAACTCTCAACATGATTGATTTGTTTTGTATGAATTGTGTGTGTAAGCGGTTACAAAACATTCCAAACCTACCAAATGATGTCTTCAATTCATCGAAATATCATACAAAATTTAAAAAACAGGCTAGAATATAACCCAAACATCATTGCTTCTTATTGGTAGTACCCTTCAAAACTTCAATATGATCGTTTTCAGAAATAAACCAAAATGTTTTTTAATGAACTTCGAAAAGAGTCTTTTTGAAGTTTTCTAATAATTCAATCATATTCTAACAATCATATTTTGTACCTATACCTACATACCTACATTTGTTCTGAAACAAAACATTAACTTTCTTTGGGAGGTCCTTAACATAAAGTTATTTATACACTTCTCCTATAAGCTATATAAATCTCGTGTCAGTAATGTTCGTTTTGGTTTAAATAATAATTTACATGGATTAACAGCTTTTTTTACAACATCAGACAATTTACAGATTTTAACAAAGCATTTAAAAAAGTATGATCTTAGTTCGTTTATTTAACTCTGGTGAACTTTTGGAGAGCCACTTTGGTCTATTGTTATTTCTTTTATTTATTTTTACTTTAAAATTCTTTGGCTGATGAAGTGAAAATACAGTGTTGGCCAAAACTAAAGCAACAAGCAACAGTTTGCTTCAAAGAACGTCTAACGATGTAGTACGTTGTATTGATCATGAAATCATAATTTTTTCTTGCTTCCTATAGCCACTCTTGTTGTTAATTATTTTACTAAATCTGAAAGCAGTTAGCAACAATGCAAGAAAAAAAAAAATAGCAAAGAATTATCTCCAATTCGTTTTACCGTTGGCCAAAACTAAAGCAACTTTTTTGCTGCTCTTCTTTGAACTCGTCACATGACATCAGGAGATACAAAATACCGTTACTTTTAATCAATCTGGACATAAGAAAAGTAACAAAACCTAAAATAAAAACAAAATAGTCATTTATTGTATGCAATTTATGGAGTAATAACCTGTGAAGTGAATGGTCTCTATTTTTTTTCAATGGCGCGAAAAAATATCCAACAACGTTTAAATTAAAATTAATTAACGAATATAAAAGTGGAATTAAACAATCAGAGCTTGCAAAAAAGTTTTATATTAATAAATCAGTGATATCTCGCTTAACAAAATCATTTAACAAGAATAACACCGTTAAAACTATCCACAGAGGTGGTAGGCCAAGGGCAACGACGCACGCTCAGAGAGGATAAACTGCTTGTCCGAGCAATCAAAAACCCCTTCTTATCCTCCAGAGAACTTAAAACAGATCTATCATTGGAAGTGAGTGAAATAACGATTCGCCGGAGAGCGGTGGATGGTGGTTTGAAATCGTTCAAAATAGTGAAAAAACCTTTTATTTCGCTCAAAAATAAGAAGGCAAGATTGAAATTTGCCAAAGAGCATTTAAACTGGACAGTTTCCAAATGGAACACAGTGTTATTTTCTGACGAATCCAAATTTAATTTTAAGGGTTCAGATGGTGTGCAACGTGTTCGTCGTCCAATTAACAGATGACTAGATCCTTCGTTTACAAGAGGAACCGTGAAACATGGAGGAGGATGCATCATGGTCTGGGGATGCTTTTCTGGACAGGGAGTAGGTCCTATTCATAAAATAGATGGGATAATGGATCGCTTTGTATACAAAAACATTTTGGGAAACATCATGCTCCCCTACGCAGAGGAGAATGTTCCTCTTAAATGGACTTTCCAGCACGACAACGTTGTAAAGGAATGGTTTCGTGATCATAAAGTTGAGGTGATGGAATGGCCAGCACAGTCTCCGGATCGGATCGGGGAATTGTACGCGAAAGCTGTAAAACTCCAAATGACCTCTTTGCCCAAATCAAAGAGGCTTGGAATAGTATCCCTAGCACTATTATTACGAATCTTATTGAGAGTATGCCTAGAAGATGCAGAGCAGTGATCGAAAATAACGGTTTCTCCACAAAATATTGATTAGAAATCACGTTCTTAAGTAGATTATTTTATTTGTAAATAAAGTTGCTTTTGTTTTGGCCAGACAGAAAAGACATTTTTTAAGGAATAAAATATTTATTTTTTGTTTTTATAATTTTGATTTTTAAAGTTCAAACATTTTTGTAAACTATTAGCGAAATGAAATATATGCATATTTATGCATTTAAATTACAAAGATTTTTTATTAAAAAAGTTGCTTTAGTTTTGGCCAACACTGTATATCCTCAACGAATTGCAAGCTGATTCAAGATAAGATGTTTCCTTGGCCTTGCTGGTAACTTGAAAATTAACCATCGCTTACAATCTGTTCGGAGTACCTCTAGAACTGCGTTTTATAATTTTATTTCTATATATTATCCATATAATCATAATCTGTTTGTGTTGATTGAATTTCAAAACAGGAAGGGTAAATCTAACAATTAGGCTACCAATTGAAACTTCTCTTCTACTCTACTCGTAAACTTGGATCTTTTTTCTTTATATTTCTATAGGCATGCGGCATAGTAGGTATAATCTCATCCAGTGGAAAGTTTTTCAATTAAACCTTCTACAAATGCGTACATTGCTGTTTATCCTTAACTCTCACCAAACCAATAAACTGTTTATTTTTTTATACTTTATACTTTATGCTTGTTTCTCTGCTATTATCTCTAAGATGACAAGACCACCTCAAAAAAATGTTTAACAAATCTTATAGCAAAATAAGTTTTCTACAAAAATGTCCTAATAATATAGAATATTATACTTATTTATAATTTACGTCTTTGAAGTTTACGATATTTTATAAAATTTGGTTAGAAAATGCATGCAAATCAAATGCTATTCAACCTTCAAAGATGAATATCTCGAGAACTATGGATCTTAGTGGTGAGGTGCTGGAATTTTTTTTTTTTTTTAAATTAAATAAAACACAATGAAACAAAATAAAACTGTAAACTGTAATTTTTATTCACAGCACTGGAATCTGATTTTATCAACTGAGCCCCTATATAGGTAGTATATTTTTAATTAAAGAAATGCCAGTATTTTAAATCATCCTTTTTATGACAAGATGTTGTTTTATACTTTATATTATTTCTCCGCTGAAAATATGTTTAATTTTAAATGAAATCGTTTTTGCTATGTCCGATTTTCTTTTCTTTTCTTAATTTTCTTTTCAAAAAACACCACATAGAGACAAATTGAAACAAGGACATTTTTGGCTGCAAATCCGGCGCTAAGTTATTTTGATTTTAGTTACCTATCTAAAATATCTAACCATTATCATCAGAAGAACTTCAAATAGGTATAGATACCTACCATATGTTAAATACAACATTTATTTTAATTTATATTTTGGGTGCCTTATTTATGTACATCTTTAAAAATAAACTGAATATATTTGTAGTGGTCTCGGACTCATCATCGAACAGTTAGAATAATTAGATGTGCAGTAGTTTCTGTTTGCAGCCTTAAAGAATAACAACATGTTAGAACTGATACTTTAAAATTTTATATTCTTAGCTAAGCCCATGTGAATATAAGTAGATAACTTGATACATTTCACTATTTTAAAATACGTTTTTTTTTAATCGCTACTTAAAGCCTTTTGTTCTTAAAAATATTTGTTGTCATTATATATGTAGGTACATAAATGTATATGTATATTATTCTGGTTTATGAAAGTATGTTTTTTTCAAGATCGCTGTTTAAAATATAAATTCTTTTCTCTTTTTAAATAAATATCTACCAATATTTTATGTTTTATGTTTTGCTTAAAATAAAGTAGGTAGCTACATTTTTTACAATAAAACTATTTATACATATATTCCGGATAAGTTTATGTTCCTATATGCATTGGTATGTACCGATTATAAAACATCTTTAGAAAGTGGGTAAGTATGTATGTACCTACATGTGTATATTACATTGGTAGGTTATACATATACCTATTTACATGATGCCTTACGTTACAATTTATTCACTTTAGAACACAATTCCAAATAGTCTATTGCACAAACATATTATACCTTTGTGTATAGCAGTAATTGTTAGATTATGAAACTTAACACTTTGTTGATAATACTTATATTAATTTGCAATTAGGGTATTTTTTGATTTCCTAAACAACATTTCTTTAATTTTGCTTTAGAATATAACACGTTGTGAAAATGTGTGTAGGAACTCCTTTACTGTTTGGTCAAATTAAATTAAATTGATCCTACAAACCTCAAAGATTTATTTGTACGAACACAACCCACCATTCTCCCGACCGATGCTACAAACTGGTGTGTTTCTTTTCCGAACATATCTCAAAACAAAACTAAAAAAGCTTCTTGTGTATCCCTGCGCATTTCTTAATTTTGTTTATATTAAAGGTAGGTATCTCAAATCTTCTTCCTTCTTCTTATAGAAAAAAAATAAAAAGAAAAGAGAAAATTCTTTAAAGAGAATTCTTAAGCACTAAGTCTCACGCGTAGTATTATAAGTATTGCGTGTAATGAATATGTTATTTGCGAAACGCACTCCAGAAATTTCAGAGAATAACAGTAATGTTGTTTGACTTGAAGTTTGGGTTGGGAGAGGATAGGCATCATATAGCTTCTGTACAAAACCTTCTGATGTTCTTCTGAATATTCGAGTAGGACTAGGAGGGTATATTTCGTTTTAAAAGAGTTTGACCAAAAGCTCATTATTGGCAAGCATTATCGTTTTATTTTAAATTTTGGGATTTTTGGGAACCTAATTTATGAAGATTAATGCTTAAAATAACTTACTTGGTTTGATCTACTGGCTGCATCCAAGCACGAGCACTTAATGGCTCTTCTTTTAGTGAAGTCATCGGACCTCTGGGCTGATTTAGGTCGGTTCCTGAAGGAGGCAAACCAAACATCAAACCGCTGGCCGATCGCGGTCCCGTCGTTGGATAGAGCTTGCGCCCCCATTCTAGTTCCAGAGTAGGCCATGGGGAAGCCGAGCTGAAGCCCGGCACCGGTTCGTCGGAACGCAGCTTGAAACACTTCTTTTTTCCTTCACAAAATTTTTTATTGTACCTTCTTGGTCACAAACTTTTGACTATTGTATTTATTAGTTCAAATAGATACCTATGTTAAAATGCAAAAATGGTCTACACATTCACTCAACAGAACTTGTTTAAAACAAACTATCTAATCTGTCATCAATGGACTAATTTTGACTTTTCAAAAGTATATTTTCTTTTACAATCGGCACCGCTGAGAATTGGAAATAACGTTAATATATTAAAACATAGCACGCGTTATAAGAAAAAAACACACCAAGACGCAAAGGGTTACAATATTATCTAGTCTTGAAGCGCACTCTCACTACCACTGTGTCGAAACGCCGAGGCCTGCCACTAAAAATGTTCGTCCCGAGTGACTGTTAAACCCCAACTGAATCCCTGCTGCTGCGTTATGACACAACCGACCGAACCACCTTCGTTTTGCATGGGTAGATTAAAGCCATCGACAACGACAGTCGACACTATCCTGTCGTAGTTTTGCTCTTTTCCCAATCCCGACCAACAGCAGAAATGCGATGCTGTAGTACGTACTCTAGAGCTGCGAGTCAGTGAAAATAAAAAGTAAGCAGAGGCAAGCAATATAGTTGCGAACCAACATTGACGAGCGACGACCGGTATTATGGTTAGGTGATGGTGGTAGTTATCAATAATCAACCCTCTTCTGATTTTATTTGTGTGAAAGAGACTTCAGTTAGGTATCAAAATGGGAATGCAAGGTTTTGAATTTGACTCACTCGCACTATTCCCATTAGAAGAGCATAGATTCAAATTCAACAACTGTCAAAAGGCAAACAAGTCACATAAGCGTGTTCGTCTAAATTGTTGTTGGTAGACCGATCTTACGGCACTTCTTCCGTTTCGTATACGGTTGGTTGCCTTTATAAAACAAAATGACAATAGGTACCATTACCGCTTAAGAGCTAGCATGCCCCTTGAGTTAAAACTTTTCTAACACCTACACATCATATATTGTTGGAAAGAGACAGAGAGTTCTGCTAACGCAAACTCCCTAAAAGCAACAAATCCCAGGCTAGATATGAACGTGATGGTACCTTTAACCACGCCTTTCTAAAACTGGAAGTATGTGTCAGAGTTTTCAATTGGTAAATATAATGTACAACGATTCAATTGGACTGTTTGTAAACCTAAATCTTCCAATATTCCATTTTGGTTATCCAATCCCAGGTGAATTTCTCTCTTGATGATAACATTCTCTCTCAATTTTTGTATCTCTTCCTTGGCGCTGTGTGTAATCTTTCTTAGGTTAAGTAGATTGAAATAACTAAGAATCTTGAAGTTCACAATATTGTCGCCTTCTAGACAATGTGGAATCTGGAAGTATAAACATGAATGTCAGATATGAATGTCGATAATACAGTTAAGTGAAATCCGGACAGCTTCATACTTTAGTAATAAACCGTGGTGTGCTACTGATGGAAAACAAAAATTGCATGAAAACACCAAAACATAAATAAAAAAGGCAAACAAATTTGGCGTCTAAATTTTGCACCGATGTACCTATTATAAAATAAAAAAAAATTAGGTGGTGCACCAGTCCATAGAAAACCAGGACCTATAGTGACTTAGAAATTTCAACCATTCCTGTGTGCGAGTCATGTCAGGGATGGAGGGGAGCTACAGCTTTTATGCCAAATCCAAACGGCTAATTTGAGAAAGCGCTGTTCATGACAACAATTACTCTTGGAGGATTTGTCAAAGTTTAATCTAATAGGTTGTTTGACTATAAAGCATGGATCACTGCTGTTCATCTGAATAGGTTCACTGTTCTCGTACCAATAACTTAAAGAATATCTGAATATGTATGGTCATGACTAGGGCTAGGATTTCCATGCACTTAAAAATGCAAAATATGCGCTTAAAATATGCTTTTAAAAATGGGAAATATGCACTTAAAATATGCATTTAAAATCATATAATTGAACACAAAAAAGTCTTAGGACCTATACAGTTTTTATAAAAAAAAATCAGTCTTTTATTTTATCTTTTAAAGGAACTAAAAAACAAGTTGGTACATTCTAAAATTAAAAAATACACAAAACATAAACAATAAATAAAAATTACATCAACATAGGAAAAAGATATCCCTTTGATTTTTTTTTTTTTTTTTCAAAATAACACAGACAAAAGAAAAATTGACATAAATGATGAAATTCTTCTTAAAGTTTTTAAAAATAAAGCTTTGGCGATTAGGCCTTCGAAACGTCTTATACATCGAAAAGGAACGTTCTACGTCAATTGACGTAAGTGGTGCATCCTTAAAAGAAGAAATTTCATCGGTTGTAAAGTTTCTCAAATAATTTTCATTACTGCAATTCAATGTAAATGCCTTGCATTTTTCATTGTTGAAAACAATTCAATTTTTGCTAGAACATTATCAAGCTTATTTTGTATGGCTTGAGCAAGAGATCCTTAACAGCAGTTATTTTTACAACAGCATCTTCAACTAAATCAATTTGATTTTTTAATGAGTCCTTTCCCTCAAGCTTTGTTAGGGTATCACAAGGAAAACTGTAGTTAGAGTTAATGAATATTATTTGGCTTTTAAGTAAGATCTGGTTCAATATCTCTTTTGCAATATTAATTGCAACAGCATCAGATCATCGAAATTATTAACCACTTCTTAAAACTCCTCATAGTGCTTTGCGTAATAGGCAACTGCTTGTAGCCAAGTTCCCCACCGGGTAACAATAGGCTGTGGTGGAAGAGGTGTTAAAGGGTATTTTTCATGCATGATCTAAACACGTTACATGATTGTATCAACTTCGGATAAAAGAGTTTTAACCCTCTAGCTGCCTTAAACATGTATTGCGCCGCATCGGTTAAAAAGAGAAGAATTTATTTGTATTTTCACCTAGCTCATTGATTCTAATTTTAATGGTTCTTTGAAACTGATGTTTTTTTAATTTTATGTCCATTTTTTTTTAATATAAACGAACAATATGCATTTATTATAAAAAAATATGCAAAAATATGCAAAAATATGCAAAATATGCATTTATAGTTAAATATGCAAAAATATGCACTAACGATTGAATGCCATTTTAAAGGAAAATTAATGATTCTTAAAGATAATTTGTTCGCTTGCTTCTAAAGTTTGTCAAAGAAAATATGCATTTGCATGGAAATCCTAGCCCTAGTCATGACATTTCGGTCTTATGTATGTATGTAATTGAAAAACCCTATTATTCGCATAGTTTGGGATAAACTACTTTCTATTAAAGCTTACCGTTATTCTCACTGGCCAGCTAGACTAACATTTTTTGGCTCATCTGAAAAAATTGCATTTAATTGATGGTTGTGGGTGATATGAACTTAAATTTAAATATTTTGATACGTACACCGATTTGTTTGAAACCGTTTAACAAAAAAAAAAATTAGGGTCGTAGAAAACTTTTAAGCGAGGAAGATAAAGGAAAAATAAAAGCCCTTCATGGATTAGGCCAGAAAAATCGCAAACAAAATTAAAAGAAGCCAAAATTAAGTGGGTAATCATTTGCGGAGCATCAAAAACTATGGGAAAAATACGAAAAGTGGAACTCATAGGCAGGGGCGTCTTAAGACTTTTGGGGGCCCTGGGTCCAATAGGATTTGGGGGCCAAAAAAAGTAAGTATATTTTTTTTAATTCTTTAGCTTAAAAAAATGATTTTAAAATGAATTTGTTTATTTTTACATATTTTTACTTCTTCTGCATTAACATTTCTATAGTATTTTTTTGAAAACTGTTCGAAAGAATTTTGAAACATAAGGTACCTGAACCAAATAAGGCCCAGCTCCTAATAAGGCCCAAGAAACAGAAAAAAAACAAAATCAATAATTAACGGGACTTTTTTGTCTTTGCATGTGTAATCCTTCGCATTTCATTGCACACATACTAAAAAAAAAACGGTTCTCTCGATCGTGTTGAGACTGGCAGTTCATTGAACTTCGCAAAGCTGTGCGCGAGTTATAAACCCAAATATCAAATATGCAAGCATTGCATATTCCCACAGTAATACAGTAATATAAATCTCTAAATGTATATCATATAGTTTTTGTTGTGCATCTTCTATGCACAGCACATTCCATTATAATAATATGAAACCTTGCATTGCACCTTCTGTGCAATTTCTAAGAAATATTGTCTGGCACCATAAGTGCATAAAATAAAAATCATTGTATCAAGAGTTAGTTCCTAAGCAGAGTTCAGTCAATAAAGTCATTCCAAAAGAATAGATAAAAGAAAAAATAATTTTTTTTAATTAAAAGTTTTGAACAAAAACTTAAGTCGCGCGCGTGTTTTTATAGAAAAATAAATAATTAAGGTGTTTTTTTTATGGACAAAATTTTGCGGTAGGTACCTAAGTACTTTTTAAATTTTTTTAGTGAAATATATAGTGTAAAGATACATTTTTCACAAAAAAAAAACTTTTGTTTACTAAGTAGATTTTATTTTTTAATTTTATAAACAAAAGTCTACCATGTTCCTAATAAGGCCCCTGAAAGTCTTGAGTGGGCCTTATTACGGTTATGAAAATTTTCATTCCATTTGTTTGCACTTATTTTCAGCAAAAATGGCACAGCGAAATAAACGGGCAAGCTGGAGCGAAACCGAAATGGAAAATGAAATACAGTCTGTAAGAAGAGGGTTATTGTCACAACGTTAAGCCTCGACGCGCTTTAATGTTCCTAGAAGGACTCTCAGGAACCACATAAAGAGCACATTTACTACCGAACGGGAAAAGGATTTGTGCAACAGAGTTGTGAGATTGGCTCAAGTTGGTATGCCGCTTACACAAAAAGTATTAAGGCATCAAGTCGCAGTATTTTGTGAGGCCAACAACATCTCCAACAGTTTCAGCAGGCAGGGAAAATTGGCAGGAAGAAAGTGGATGAACTTGTTTATGAAGCGAAACCCAGAGTTGTCCATTAGAAAGCCTCAATTCATGAACCCCGCTAGGGCCCAAAAACTAAATAAGCAAATCGTGGCTGACCACTTCACAAAACTGGAGGTCCTGTTAGATAGATTAAGCATAAAGCACAGACCCGAATGCATCTTCAACATGGATGAAAAAGGCTGCAGAATAAATTTGCATCACCAAACAAACGTCTTGGCTCTCAAAGGGTCAAAAAGAGTGTACCAAATATCAAACGAACATGCGGAAAGTGTCACCGTTGTAGGCTGCGTTAACCCCATAGGAACTGCAATTCCACCCATGGTCATCTTCAAAGGCATAAGGCAAAAACCGGAGTTTTTGGATAATCTTCCACTCGGGTCCGTAGTAAAGATGACCCCAAAAGGCTATATGAACCACTCAAATTTTGTGAATTTTGTAACTCATTTGAGCAAGTTCAAAGCTGCCGGACCTTGCCTTTTAGTTTTGACGGAGCTGCTTGTCATTTGGATTATTGTGGAGAAAGCAGAAAAACATGAAATAACGCTCTGTTGTCTTCCATCAAACACCACACACGAGCTCCAACCTCTAGATAAAGCCATGCACCGATCTTTCGAGCATCACTGGGATCAAGAAGTATTGAAGTTTATTTCGAAGTTTCCAGAAAGGAAGCTTAATAAAACAAGCTTCAATGTTATATTGTCAAGTGTTTGGTCAAAATGTATGACATATGACAACATTACTTCAGGATTTAGAGCTACTTGATTGTATCCTTTTGATCCAGAAGCGATTCCAGAGATAACATTCGCTCCATCAGCTCTCTCCGAGTTACAATGCCCAACAAATTTGGAAAACAGTGTTCCAAGCACATCTGGTACACAAATGCAGCAGCCTCACATTATACAGGACTCCTACAACTCGGATGATGACTCTGACAATGCTGCACAGTGCACTCTCAACATTGGTAGCTCAAACATCGAGTTTAAGTTCTGCGCGTGAGTTGAAAAGCCAACATGTGTGCAGAGTTCTTAAAATAATGTTGACAGTGTGTGTAGGTGTATGATTAAAGATTCATCTTGCCAGAAATGTATGGTGTTGTTACTTTCTACTAACCTTATTTCGTTTTCTACATAATTCTTGTATAGATTGAAGATTCATTCATTTTGAGTTGGTGGATTTGGGGGCCAAATAATTGCGGGGCCCTGGCCCACCGGGCCCATTCCTAAAGACGCCACTGTGAAGGCCTATTAAGTTAAAAGAATGTGCTGCACAAGGTACAAAAGTAGCAATTCGCACATCTCCTTTAATCTTGCTTGCAAACCAGAATATTTTCCCGACATATTAGACGGATTATCATAGCTTTGTCCTCTACAATCCTCTATTGAAATATCATGATTTTCCAGAAATGTCAAGATTGTGTCAGCCAAATATTCAGATTTATCCTCTTGAATAGGTATAAATTTTAAGAACCTTTCGATGGGAACACAATTTTTAACATACCGAATTACAAAAGTCAACTGGTCGGACACCCGACCTTTCTCATGGTCGGGTGTCCGGTTTACTGTCAACACTTAGGGAAAAATATTTTGCCGATCTAATTTCACCTAAAATTTTCATAAGGACTTGTTTTCCCATTATATCAATGAATTCGTTGCAAATATTTGCTGATAAATAGGAATTGAGTTCTCACAAATGAATCATCATGGGACAACTTTATGTGCACGATGTGCAAATGCACAGGGCGCAAAATTCTGGGGGGCGCATTACCAGGAGCAAGAAAATGTAATCTGATGATCTTACGCAAACAAATATCTACTACTATTTGACATTTTTTAACCACAAACATTCTTAAAATACATAATTTAAAAAAAAACATCCATCACAACTGTCCTAAGTTATTTCTTGCGCACTAACTAACATCACTTTCATTGTTGCATTCAATGAAAATTTAACTCAAGATATCGCAGAAGTAAAAATCCTACCTACCTCATTTCCAAATATTTTACCCTGTTCGTACAAGAGAAAAAAAGAAAAAATCTCAACACAAAAAAGTTCCATGCAAGAGAAAAAAAGAAAAAATATCAACACAAAAAATTTCCATGCCACCTCATATGTGCAAGATTTATATCATGCACACCGAGTCCCAAAATTAACATAGAGAGTGTGACGAAGCAAAATACTTATTCATATTGAATCGTATGGGCTAGAACGTGCAGGTTTTGTATCACGCACCGTACCTGAATGTGAGTTCTCATTCTCATCTACACAGAAAACAACAACAAAAATATATGGAGTGTCTTTGATTTGTAGTAGTTCAGTGTTGGGACTTCTACCACTTAAGTGGTATTTCTACCACTTTTTGGTGTTTATGAAAATCTACCACATAAAAAGCAAATTCTACCACTTTTTGCAACTCACCGTTCACCTATCATTAAACTCTACCTTTTAATATTTATAGTATATTTAAATTTTTTGTCAATAAATCTTAAAATTATAAACGAGTTAAATAAAACATTTCAATCTGAGAACAAAAAATACACTTGATATTCGAAAGAATTACTACATTAAAATTAAATTTAATGAAAAATTTTGTAAAACCAGAAAATATGAATGTAAACACAAATATAAAAAACAGTGAAAACTATTTACCATATTCTCAAATGTATTTTGGCCTTTACTTTGAAAGGTACTTACTTGAAAATGATATTGTTGAACAAGATGTAATGCAACTACGAAAAGTTATGTGCAGCTATTATATTGAATTATGTGTTCAAATTGGAGAAAGGTTTAACCTTTCAAACGATGAACTAAAATTTTTCAAATATTTAAACCCAAAAAACGTCATTGATGGAACAATGCCATCAGTTTTAGGTCGCACGAAACATTTTTTACCAACTATAAATAACTTAGAACTAGAGTTAATGAGTGGAGAAAATTAATTGGAGAAAATCAATTACTCCAAATTTGTAAAACTGATGACATTGTTTCACAATGGCTTTTGATAAGAAACTTAAAAAACGGAATGGACAATTTAATTTTTGAAAACATATCTTCTTATATGTTGGAGCTTTGTTGCTTACCGCATAGCAGCGCTATTTTCAGATTTAAAAAATATAAAAAATGAAAAAAGAAATAAATTAAAAACTACAACCGTTCACAACATTTTGGCTGCAAGGGAAATTTGAGTAAATTTTCAGAATTTTCATCCTTCGGAAGCATTACTGAAATATGCTTCAAAATTTAAATTTTCCGGCGGTCTATATAGCGGTCTATATTTTTTACTAAGTTATTGAATATTAGATTTACTACATAAAAATGGGTTTTAATTTCTACCACTTTTCTACCACCTTTTTGACATCATTTCTACCACTCTTTTGCTTCTGCGAGGTCCCAACACTGTGTAGAAGGCTAGAAGGTAGCACACAGCACATCAACCTACCTGCTCTCTTTTTTTTCGGAGACATTTTTGTTGTTGTTTTCTTTGTAGATGAGAACTCACATTCAGGTACGGTGCGTGATACAAAACCTGCACGTACTAGCCCATCCCCATACGATTCAATATGAATAAGTATTTTGCTTTGTCATACTCTCTATGTTAATTTTGGGACTCGGTGTGCATGATATAAATCTTGCACATATGAGGTGGCATGGAAATTTTTTGTGTTGAGATTTTTTCTTTTTTTCTCTTGCATGGAACTTTTTTTTTGTTAAGATTTTTTCTTTTTTTCTCTTGTACGAACAGGGTGAAATATTTGGAAATGAGGTAGGTAGGATTTTTAGTTCTGCGAAATCTTGAACTAAATTTTTATTGAATGCAACAATGAAAGTGATGTTAGTTAGTGCGCAAGAGATAACTTAGGACAGTTGTGATGCATGTATTTTTGGGATTATTTTAAAAATGTTTGTGGTTAAAGAATGGCAAATAGTAGTACATATTTGTTTGCAAGATCAGATTACATGTTCTTGCTCCTGGTAATGCGCCCCCAGAATCTTGCGCCCTGTGCATTTGCACATCTTGCACATATGCTTTGTCCGGCCCTGCTTATGGGTAATGTGGGAAAGGCTTATGCTTGTGTATATGAGTTTATATATCTATACTAATATTATAAATGCGAAAGTAACTCTGTCTGTCTGTCTGTTACTCAATCACGCCTAAACTACTGAACCAATTTGAATGAAATTTGGTATGGAGATATTTTGATACCCGAGAAAGGACATAAGCTACTTTTTATCCCGGGAAAATGACTTTTTTCTATGGGAAAATTCATGTGGGCCGATCGCTTTTACGCCTAAGTTACTGAACAGATTTAAATGAAATTTGGTAAGGAGATAGTTTGAAACTTAAGAAAGGACATGAGTTACTTTTGACCTCGGGAAATCAACGTATTCCCATGGGAAAAATTACTTTTCAGGGAATCTGATCGCTTTCACTCAATTACCAAAGATTTGAATGATATTTGGACAAAATTGGTATTACGGGAAAAAAACGCATTCCCAACCCTTCTCATTAGTTGAGATTGAAGGTTGGTGTTCCAGTCCTGTCAATAAAAAATCTTGATGCATCAAAGTTATGTAATGGTATACGGCTACAGTTTACTCACCTAGGACGAAATATTAATTCCCCGCATTCCGATAATTTCAACCGATTTGCCGTTTTAGTTTAAAAGAGTGCAGTTTCCTCTGAAAGCAGCATTTGCAATAAAAATAAATAAAGCTCAGGGGTAAACGTTGAAAGTTGCAGGTGTAAATTTGGAAAAAAAAAACTATTTTTCCCATGGACAATTATATGTTGCGTGCTCACGAGTCTCAAACCCACACAATCTTTAGGTTCTGGCCAAGGAAGAAAGAAAAACAAAAAACGTCGTATATAAAAATGTATTGCAGTAACCTATCTTCTTCTTAAAATGTATTAACCTAACCTAACCCAACCTATGACAATCACACGGGAGCGGGTCGAAATGCTGTATTTTAAAATACTGTATGGTCAAAATTTTGTATGATACTGTACGATACTGTATGGTCATAATACTGTATAGTTAATATTCTGTATTTCAAAATACTGTACATTTAAAATACTGTGTCTCAAAATGCTGTATTGCCAAAATACTGTATCTCATAATACTGTATAATACTGGAAGTTTTGACAGATCAATTAGTTTGGTGCAATTGTTGACTATAATAGGAACAATTCATGTAAAAATGTGAGAGAGATACAAAAAACTAAGAAGAAGAAAATGAGAAAGAGAAAATATAAAGAAGATACCATTTATATTATTTTTGTTTTTATTATTTCAGAGACTTATGAATTATCAAAGGTACATACATACATTACATATGTTATTGTTCAAGGGAGTATACTAGAACATTATGCTAATGAAAAATGATTATGATGTTTTCTTAAAAAAAAGTATTCTGTTTTCAAAATTCTGTAAAAAAGTGCACACTTTTTTACATTATCAAAACGATTTTTATTTTTTAGCCTTATTTACAGCATTTTGAAATACAGAATTTTGAGATACAGCATTTTGATCATGCAGTATTTTGTACATACAGTATTTTGAAATACAGTGTTTTGAGATACAGTATTTTTAATACAGTATTTTGATCCATACAGTATTTCGACCCCAACCCCAATAACACTTAGTATGGCCTCATCCCATCTCGGCACAATTCAAACATACGTACAAAAGAGTACAGCTCAGGTTTTTTCATACTACTATCCAAAAAAAAAACTATCTAATGCGGACGAAGTCGCGGGTAAAAGCTAGTGAAAATATAAAATAGGGGCGCTTTCTACAAATCTTGCACGGGGCGCAAGTTTGGCTGGGGCTGACCCTGTTGGGGGCCAAATAATTGCGGGGCCCTGGGCCTGGCCCACCGGACCCATGCCTAAAGACGCCATTGAATAGCCCAAATATCCGCTTCAGTGGGTCGATTTAACTGACCATAAAATGGAAGAAGCGCGCTATGAACTTTCTTAACAAAACACGCATTTTTATAATAAAATTCAATAATTTGCAAGCGTTGTTTGTTAAATTATAGACCAAACTGAAGATATTTGACAGTGAAACAAAACACGAAACGTGCGTCAGCTGTTTAAACCAGTGTTGCCAAAAATATAATAGCTTAAAAACCACCCTTTATAAGAGTGCAAACCAAACCAACAAAATTAATTTTTGCGTATGCCGGAGACAACGTGACGGACGTTATATGTCTACATAAATTTCCCGTTTACAGTTTTATTGAAAGCCATTAATATCTATATTTGACGGTAACCTAACTTCGACCATCTCACTTCACATAACCAACTTTTTCAATAATTTCATATTATTATCCACTTTCGCAACAAGTTTTTCAGAACAACAATTGACTTGGAGTAAAGAAAAACCTTTCATACAGATCTAAGGCAAGGTTACAAGATTCTATTCTCCCTTTTATATGGTTCAAATAAATCTTCAATGTGTCAACATATTTCCCCTTTCTGTAATTAGTTTTCTTCGCGGGTAAGGTAATAAAAATGCAAATTCATGAGTACCTACCACTTTTACGGAACAGTTATTTCTCCCTTATAGTAGTAATATTATAATATTATATGAACAATAACTCAAAAATCAAATTTCTAATTGCATCTACTCTCAATATCAAAAATGTGAGCTATGAAATCTACAAGACATACATACATATACCTACATATATGATTTTGTATTTAAGTTTTGTGCTATATATGTATGTATAAGTCCTTACCAGGAAGGTTTTTAAATAATTAAATCAGTAGGTAGGTACAATGCAATGTGGATATTCCCAACCTTTATTAAATATTCAAAGATGATAAACTACATGCCATATATAATGTTTTTGTTAACACTTTTAAACCATTTCAATTTTTAAAAATATTTATATTTATACCTATGCATTTGAATATCTATTCTTAGCATATTTGTTTTAAATGGGTGCCTGAATGAAAATATGTTTATATTATTATAATATAATTCCCTTTCTCTCGGACTATGCCTAAATTATAAAAAAAATATTCAAAGTTCATAATTCCCCGCATTTGAAAAACAATTTCCAATTTGAATGCAAGAAGTAAAACTTGGTACTAAATATACTTAGAAGTAAAACTTGATTCTAAATATACTTAAAGTGAAAGTATATCGTGGAAAGTATTTTTATAAAAAAAATTAGTTTAAAGTTTTTATAATCTACCAAAATGAAGTGCAGTGGTTGCAATCGCAAATTAACTAAAAGCGAAAATAAAATTAAATGTTCAATCTGTAACCTGTTTCTTCATGGAAAGTGCACTAACCTAACAAAAAATGAAATTGATCTAATTTCTGATAACAACAACAGCTTTAAGTGTTCTGCTTGTGACCCTCTTTCTGCTCCTATACCGCAGACTAATCATGCAACGTCATTGCCCGTTAACTCATCTTCTGGTGATACACATAATATTTCCATCGATGAGCATGAGCAAGGGCATTCTTTTTCTAAGCATGCATTCAATAACAACAACACTAACCATCGCGAGACCATAACATTAGAGTCTTTGTACAATGAGATTAAAGCATTGCAGCAAATGAACAGAGAAACACATGCCAAATTAAGCTCGCTAGAGAATTACAATGCTAATCTTGTCGCAAAGGTGAATACATTGGAAATGAAGTTGAATATGTTGGAGCAAAAGGAGAGAGCATGTACTTTTGACATTGTGGGAATTCCCGATGTTAATAATTCTAACGTACAAGAGAAGGTTATTAAGCTGATCACAGAAGGGGTTGGAGAAAACATTGATGCTAATCAGATCAATTTGTGTTATGTGAAAAGCAACAAAGGTAAAGAAGATAAGAGATCTGCCAAAATTGTTTGTGTCAAGTTAACTTCGCTAACTACTAAAAAGCAGATTATGGCAAAGGTCCGCATGAATAAATCCAAATCTTATGGAAATGTTTTTGAATCTAGAAATAAAATTTTTATTAACGACTCACTGACTGTCTATACAAGATCTCTTCTTCGTCATGCCAAAAATCTCAAACTTAAAAATAAATGCAAATTTGTTTGGATAAATGATTCCAATGTTCTCGTAAGGAAGGATGAAGGAGGCAAAGTCTTAAAAATTGTTTGTTTTGAAGATTTTTCTAAGCACGGTCTAATTTAATTTAAATTTAAATTTTTTTGTATAAATTTTGCTTTATTTTTTTCTTTTTATTTTTCTATTCTTAAAATTATGAATTTATCAAATAATAGTAATTTTCAATTTCTTCAAAGTAACAATTATATTTCTAATAGCGATTTATCGGTAGTTGTAAATGATAATAATTTGAATTGTTTTTGTGTTGATCATGATCATCCTAACATTGAAATGTTTTCTGGATTTTCAGTGATCCATCAAAACATTAGAAGCATGAGAAAAAATTTCGATTGTCTTTTGTCTCTTCTTGCATCTTGTGATCATCTGCCAGATCTTATAATCTTATCGGAAATATGGATATTTAATTTTGAAGTGTCTAATTATTGTATTCCAAATTATATTTTTGTAGCTGCATGTAATGATTTTTATCCTGGCGGAGGTGTCGCGATATTTTATAGGAGTAACATCTTATGTGAAACACTTTTCCCTAGATTAGACAGTGCTGATTTAATTTGCTTGAATCTCAAAATTTCTGGTGTTATGTATTGTTTTGTTGGAGTCTATAGATTACACAGCTATACTGTAAGTGCTTTTGTGAATAAGTTTTCAGTTTTTTTTTAGAAAATCAACGTTCAAAGAATATGGTTCTCTTAGGAGATTTTAATATAGATCTCCTTTCTGTTACATCAGAAAATGATTTATATATGTCTGCATTATCTGCTTTCGGTTTTAAATCTTTAGTCATGGAACCTACTCGTATTACACCTGAACATAGCTCATGTTTAGACCATATCTTTATACGGCTTCATAGATGTAATAATACTACTTATAAAACTATGGTACATGATCTAAAAATAACAGATCGCTGTCTTACTACCATTCAATTGAGCACTATTGTCAATAGATCTAAAACTAGCAGTTTTGTTAATCATAATAAAATTGATTTTATTGCTCTAAAAAATGATTTGATTTTCGAGTTTTGGGATGATGCCTATAAAGCCGATGATCCGTCTACTGCCTTTGACTGTTTTATTGATAAACTACAGTTTCATTTATCAAACTGTACTCTCAGGGTGGTAAGAAAATCTAAAAAACTCAACTGCCTAAAAAAGTGGATGACTTTTTGTTTTTGCTTTTGTTAGAGAAAATTAATAAGAAGAAAAAGCTTTGCATTAGTGTGTCCAAACACCCTAATAATTTAAGGCTTAAAAACTATTATGACACTTTGTGCAATGAATTAAAATTTGAAATCCCTTTTTGTAGGGATGAGTACTATTAAAAAAGATTTGCTGATAGTTATGGTAATCCCAGAAAAGAATGGGAAATCGTAAATGAAATTCTAAATTATGTTATTTAACTTGACTGGTAATATATGCAAAGATCTTCCTTTACTATATCATTCACCTTGTTGCACTCGATTTCCCTTAGACTACCTTTGTTCTCATTCAACTACACCTGTGTATAATGATGCTACAAAGTGCTCTGAAAACTGTTTTGTGATCGATAGGGTTGATAGTTTTAAATACCTTGGTATTACTCTTGATTTGAAACTTTGTTGGCAAGAGCATACTAATACTTTGAAGCTCAGTTCAGTTCAGTTCAGTTCAGTTCAGTTTATTTACTTTTTCTTTTACATTAAATATAGGCAATATAAAATTCAAACATAACAATTAGTTAATTACATCTTGATTCAAAAATAATAATTTTGTAAATATACTATATTTATACTAATTATAAGTGTTTTTCATAATAGAGAACGAAAAAGAAGGTACAATCTGTTGTCCTATGACAAGAGTCGAAAGTACCAAATAAGTATAACTTAATCATAAATTTAAATTGGAATTACATAAAGAAGTGTTGTGGGGTATCGTATGAGAAAGAAAATCTAATTTTTTTTTATTTTTTTTTTATGCTAAGGGAAATTAAATGTGAATATACAAATTTAAACCATAATTCTGATGATGTTATTGATTTCTTCAAAATCAAAGTTAAAAAGCCATTTTTTAATGTTTTTATTGAATAAATGAGCAGAACGAATGCTTCTAATGTCAAAAGGTAACGCGTTAAAAAGTCTAGGTGCTACCGAGGTATAGAAGTTTAAAAAGAGATGAGAATTGTGCACTGGAATGACAGAAAGATTTCTATCGTTGCTTCGTAGTGAGTAAGCTGGCGTATTGTGACTTAAGAGATATCCACTTCTCAAGAAAAATATTTTTAAAACTTTAAAAAAATAAAGATGTTTGAGCGGAAGGATACCAGAGCTGACGAATAACGGAAAGCTATGTTCATTTTTCTTTTTCTTCCAGATGGTTCTTAAAATATGTTTTTGAGAAACTATCAGAGGTTGTAAATTGTTTTTAAATGTACCACCCCAACAAATTATACCGTATTGTATTTTGGATTGAACCAGTCCATAATAGATTGTTTCCATAAGTTTTCTACAACAAAGTTTCCTCAAGTGAAACGTAATATAAGTAGTTGATAACAAATATTTTTTTAATGCAGAAGTGTGAATTTTCCAGTTTATTTTGCTATCAATAATTAATCCAAGATATTTGTATTCGAAAACTTGCTCGATTCTAAAACACTTTGAAGAACAGTGATTATTTAAAACATTAGCTGGTGACAAAGCATTAGATGAATAACAAGATACACTACTTAGCGGGATATTTTTGCAGTCAAAACTGTGTTGAACAAGAAATGGTGGATTAGTAAAGGAATCAAATGGTTTAAAAAACATAACTCTTGTTTTTTCACTAATGACAAGCTTATGGATGCCGAACCAATGTCTGAATAATTCTAAGTCATGGTTTATATCCGAAATCATATCTAGAACAGTGGCACTAGAATACACACAAGCTATGTCATCAGCAAAACCACAGACTTTGCCTTTAAAGTTAAGATTAAATATACTATTAATATATATAAGGAATAAGGTTGGACCTAAGACTGATCCTTGTGGGACACCTATATTAATATTTTTGACATCACTGAAAATATTGCCTATTTTGACCATTTGTTTTCTGATTTTTAGATAAGAAGAAAACCAATCCAGCATAAAACCCCTGAAGCCAGCTTTCTCTAATTTTCTTAATAATATCTCATGGTCAACAGTATCGAAAGCTTTCTTGATGTCAATATATAGAGCAGCAGTATACTTTTTTTGGTCTATACTTTTATAGATAAAACTACAGTGAGCTAAAAGTGCATTTTCTGTAGATTTCCCAGCTCTAAAACCGAACTATTTAGAGTTGAAAAAAGAAATGCCATCCAAATAATTAATAACCCTACTTTTAACAACTTTCTCGAATATTTTTGAGAAAACTGGTAATAGAGAAATAGGTCTAAAGTTGTTGACACATTTCTTATCCCCTTTTTTAGGAATAGGTATAACTTCAGCTATTTTTAAACTTGACGGAAAATTACCGTGAAAAATACTTTTGTTAAATAAAAGAGATAATATATCAACTGTATTAAAACAAACCTTTTTAATAAAAAAATTTGAAAAACTATTAGATGTTGAAGAATGAGAACTATCTAAACCTTGAATTACTCTAAAGATTTCGAAAGAAGTTATCGGCTGAAAAAGGAAACTTTGAGATTGAAAACTTTCTTTAAAACAAATTTCAGAACACATTTCAGTACAGTTATTAATACCAGCATTTTCGATTGTTTCTACAGCTATTTTTATAAAATAATCATTGAAAATTTTAGCCATTTCTGAATGATCAACAATGGTCTGGGAATTGAAAGAAAGATAAGAAGGTAAATCAGAAGTTTTGTTTTTGTAGAATAATTCGTTGACTATACCCCATTCTTTTCTTAAATCACCTTTTGCTTTATGGAACTTATCCATATAAAAATTTTCTTTACATATTGGAATTTCTAGTCTGATTTCTTTACATAAATTATCATAGTTTTCACGGTATATTACGTTATTAGAGTGTTTCTTACACTTAATCCTCAATTTATTTTTAAAATCAATTTTTTCTAATAAATAATTAGACATCCAGGGCTTGAGTTTTTTAATTTACTTTTTTTGCTTCCAATAACTTCCGAGCTTTGATTAACAAAACGTTTCAAAAGGATACAAAAATTGTCAAAAGCAATGGAAGGGTCAGGATCGCTTCGAATTCTTGACCAGTTTTCAAATAATAAAATAGAATTCAAAATTTCAAAACTTGTTCTGATAGCTTGCCTATTCGGGACTTGTCCTATTAAACCGACTTCACACTTTTCTTTAAAATTGAAAAATAGACAAGTCATATGATGATCTGAGATCTTAAGATCAGATTCTGAACTAGTGAGGGTTAAATCAGTTTTTAAATCAATTCTAGCTAAAATATGATCAATACATGTATTGGATGTAGAAGTAATTCTAGTTGGTACATTAATAAAAGAAATTAGACCATGAGCTGACATTAACGATTTGTAATTTTCAACTGCTGCAGTTTCTGATAAGATGTCTATATTTATGTCACCCAAAATAAACAAGTGCTTTGCGCTATTATTATTCAGTAATGAGTTAAGTTCCTCTAAATAAACCTCTTCATTTACATTATGAAATCTGTAGAAACACATAAAGACCAGTTTAACTGAATTAAAAACTAAAGATATCTCAACCATATCAGACCTTACGAGGTCTGTGCTACAACAATCAAAATTTAAACTTTCATTAATGAAAATAGCAGTACCACCTGCAGCATAAGTATTATTGCACTTTGCATATAAAAAATAACCGGGAATCTTAAACAAATCTTTTTCGTGCTCATAAATCCAAATTTCAGTTAGAAAAATTAGTTTAGGCTTATTAACAAAAGATTCCAAATGAATCACTAACAAATCAAAATTTTTACGAAGACTTCTAATATTTTGTTGAATAATAAAAAAACTATTTTTGTAATCAACAGAATGAAAAACACTTTTACAAAATTCATTATCATAGCAGCAAAAAGGAGTAACTAGTGAATCAATATTTATATCTGTTAAAAAAGATTTGGCCATTACTAAATAATTTTATTAAGATCATCCAAAGATGAAGTGCGATGCGCTGTTTCTCCTTCTTGCTTTTTCATAAAAATTATTCCATTATTTATCCAAAGATAATTATATTTTTTTTCATTTTTAATACTTTTAGCTTTGTTAAATAAATATCGGTTAAATTTAGTCAAAGATTCATTAATAAAAATATGTTTTTTAACCAATTGCTTATCAAATAAACAAGTATTAAGTTGTTTCTTTTTTTGATTAGAAATAATTTTCTGCTTACATTCGGCTTTTTTAAATTTAACACAAACGATTTCCCTTGGTTTTATTTTTGTTGATGATTCGGTTGCGGTTGCAACTTTTTTTAGCAAGTTGCTTTTATCTTCTTCCAGTGTGCGAATGAGAGATAAAAAATTACTGTTAATCTCCTTCAACGAGATAATTTCATTATTCATAGACAAGATCTCTTTATGCACAACTTCGAGCGTGATACGAGTTGAGTTGTTGTCTTCAGTGAACTCGGCAGCAGCTGATTGCGAATGCAATTGATGTGGCGGTGTGGCAGTTATGGGTGGCGTGGGTGGTGGTGGTTGAGATGCACTTTTAAGTTGTTGTTGCTTTGTGGCTAGAATAGTAGAAGAAACTGACTCAGGTGTTAAAAGAGCGTTCTTTACTGGAGGTGGCGAGAGAAGAAGTGAACCTCGTCTGTGGTTACTGCACGGTGGGCAACGATAATCAACTTGGTTTTTTTTTCATGAAGTCTTTATCACTGGGTTTTAAATTAACACATTTCAAATGAAAAAGACTATTGCAATCAATGCATTGAATTTTAGCAGCATTGCGCTCTGCTTTAGTTCCACAAATGCAAGACATTTTGATTGAAACGGAGAAAAGGGAAGAGAAGTTCTCGGCACGAGTATACCCCACAACGTCTTGACAAGAACTGTTAGACAATTTTTGAACAACGCTGTTAGACAATTTTATCATCTTAGTCTATACTGTCAGTTACCTATTTTAAAGTCAGTATACAATGGTTTAATTCAATCTAAATTCAGTATGGGTTATCTTGCTGGGGAGGTACGCATTCGAATAAATTAGATCCTCTTTTTGTCAAACAAAAGCATGCCATCAGGATTATGTTTAAAGTGCATCGCCGACACCTAGCTTTGAACTTTTCAAGAAACTTAAAATCCTTCCACTGAGACATTTATATGTTTACAAGGTGTTAAAAATGTTTTTTGACAAATCAGGATATAATGTAATTAGACTTTATTCTAACCATAATCTAAGAGTTAACACCAGGAATTTAGTTACTGTACCTAGGGTTAAGAAAACTCATTTTGCTTACTCTTATTTAGCTAACGCCCCTCGTCTTTTTAACAAATTGCCTGATGATCTAAGATGCGAAAGAGTTAGAACTTCCTTTCTAAATAAAACAAGAGCTTGGCTATTTTTACTCGATCATATCCATATGGCTCACAATTTTAATCCTTAAATTCATTTTTGTACTGTTTTGATGTTTTCACAATGAAGATCTTTTATAATTACTTCTTTTTTTTTGTTTTTTTTTTTGTTTCTTAATTAGTTACTTTGAAGTTCCCCATTAATGTATTTTAGTTTGTATTTTAAAATGTTTGTATTGAGCATTTGCTACTTGTCCTTAAGACAACAAAATGCTTGTATCTATTTCTTGTTAATCTTATTTTTTTTTCATTATTTTTGTAAACCGGCTAGATCACATTGTAATATATTTTAACATGAAATAAAGAATAATTAAAAAAAAAAAAAAAATTAAAATAAACAACACTAAAATTGTATTATATTGTATTTATTTATTTCAAAATCGCTTACAAAGTAGGACATGAGTCTTATAAAGTTTTGCAGCCTTTAAATTAATTTAGGAATTTGAATTTTAAATAAAAAAAGAAAAAGAGAGGTTCTATTTACAAATATCAGTTTACCCGGAGCTTTCGACTGCGCTTGACCTGTTCATCATACTCGCAAGTTCTAATTACAAACATTCCTAAACGCGATAGATCGCCTGACACCAGGGACAATCGTCTGTCCTTGGATAAAAAACTTCGCTCCACTATGTTTCCAACAAGTGGGCTTAGTAAAAACCCCTATTATAATAAATTCACTCCCTTGCAATGCCATCCAGATACAGATAATTCTGAAATGGATGAAACTGATTTGTCAATAATCAGGAAAGTGTATGTGCCACCAATCAAAGTGCTACAAAAATCACCAGAATATGTGCATAACCTCATGAAAAACCTACATAAAAAAATAACAATTGGTATCAAATTAATGATCGAAACTGTTGAAGCATTTAATATTGTGTTAGAAAAACTAAAAGAAGATAACTGTCAATATTTTTCTCATGATCTTAAAAGTGCTAAAACATTCAAAGTTATGTTGTATGGTCTGGATGACATTCAAACTAATGAACTCAAAGCTGAACTCATTTCACTTGGCTTAAAATGTGGTGATGTTAAGAAAATTGAAAAAAAATATGATCAATTTACTGACTTTTTCTCCTCATCTACCTTGAAAATGGAACAATTAAATTAAGTGAACTTAAAAAAAATGTTCGTTCTATTTTTCACACACAAGTGAATTGGAACTTTCAGAGAAAAATAAAAGGTAAGCTGACACAATGCATTAATTGTCAAATGTTTGGGCACGGTGAGAGAAATTGTCACATAAAAACATATTGTGCTATCTGCGCCGCCGGTTCACACAAAACAAGCGAATGTAACAACTCTTCCGTGAATAAATGTGCCAACTGCAACGGCAATCATAAAGCTACTGACATTTCATGCCCAGTAGATCTAAATATTTAGAAATTAAAGAAAGATCATCTGGAAGAAAAGCTTTTCTTCAGCCAAAAGCTCTTCTTCAGCCAAAAGCTCATTTCGAGCCAGCAACTCAAATTTCTACGCATCAAGCTTGCGAAAAACCGATTTCGTTTGCTTCTCTGAGTGATTTCCCATCGCTCCCACAGCCGCAGCGAGGACTGATCAATGCTCCGAAGAAAAGCTTTCCAAATTCAAGTACGAAGTCTCAAACTTTACCGCCAACAATGAATACGTGGGAAAATGACTTGCGCGGCGCTTCTTCATCAAACAATAGCAACAATTCATCACTCTTCACAATCGAGGAACTAAATTCATTGTGCATGGAAATGATTTCAAATTTATCAGTTTGTAAAACTAGAATAGAACAATTTAATGTGATCGCTCATTTAGCTACTAAGTTTTTATACACTAATAATGTTACTAAGTAAAATGGCAGACACACAAATAAAAATAATAACTTGGAATGCTAAAGGCATACGCAATAAATTTCATGAATTTTTAAACTTTTTGAATAGCTATAAAGTTGATGTTGCTCTAATAACAGAAACTTGGCTGAATCTTGATATAAGACTCCCATCATCCGACTTCAAATGCTATCGTATCGATAGAACAGATCGAATGGGTGGTGGAGTTGCGATTCTTATTAGAAAATCAATTCAACATTCGCTTTTACCTGTAATTCCAACAAGAATTGTTGAAAATGTAGGTGTTATGATTAAATTAAGAAACCAAAAGACTGTAAAAATCTATTCTGTTTATTTCCCTGGTGGATCTTCATCGGATATTAAAAGAAAGTGGTTCAAGCAAGACTTGAAAAAGTTATTCACAATGAATGGTGAATATCTATTAGGTGGCGATTTTAACTGCCGACATAGAGATTGGGGGTGTGTAAGAGCAAATGCTTGGGGCAATATACTGGCTTCTCTTTCATTGGCACTTCCAATTAATATTTTGTATCCACCTTGCCCAACTTATTTTCCCGCAGGTTCTCGTGGTGTCCCTTCTGTCCTCGATTTGTTTGTGTCAAATGTTCCAGGTCTTATATCAGAACCCGTTTCGTTAAGTGCTCTCAGTTCAGACCATAATCCAGTTTTTTGCAATCTTTCTTGGTTAGGTGAAAGACAAATTCAATATTTCCTAGACATGAAAAACGCTAATTGGAAATCATTCAAATCAAAAATTAAAATAAGCCTTAAAAATAGTACCACAAACCTTGAAAGCGTGACTTGTAAAGGTGATGTCGATTTTATAGTACAAAACTTTACGCAAGCCATCACTTCTTCGGTTGATGAAACTATTCCCAAAAAAGAAAAAAAAGATGTATTTAAAAAACTTCCAATACATATCTTAGAACTTATTAAAGTTAGAAACATTCATCGAAGAAATTGGCAAAATTACCGTCAACCCTTTTCTCGATCAATGATTTCCCATTTTAATAAACGCATTGCTGAACAGATACAAATCCATCGTAATAGAGAATGGAACACAAAACTGAGTGTTATGGATAAAAATGCAAAACCATTCTGGAATATAGTAAAATTAATTAAGAACAAAAACCGTAAAATACCATTTTTGAAGGATTCTTCTACAACCTTTGTTACAGGTTTTGAGATAGCAAATCTATTTTGTACAAGTTTTTCAAAAAATCACTTAGTTTCTCAGCATTTGGGGGACTTTGAAACTGTTGAACTTGTCAGTAACTCAATTGAAAGATTTGATACTACAAACGGAATAACTCCTCTTAATGCATTTGTAGTAGAAGGAAATGTAAAAAATGTAATCAAGATGTTGCAAACTCAAAAAAAAAGGAGGTCTGGACAAAGTAAAAAATAGTTATTTAAAACAACTACCTCACATTGGAATTAAGTATTTAATATTTATAATTAATGCATGCCTTAAATTGCAATACTTCCCTCAATGTTGGAAAAAATCAATGGTTGTCCCTGTGCTTAAGGCTGGAAAAGCTCCAGATAATCCTGAAAGCTACAGACCAATCAGTTTACTGAGCAACATAAGTAAAGTCTTTGAAAAAATACTGAAACAACATATTTTAAAAGTTATTTCAGATAAAAACATTCTCCCTGATATACAATTTGGCTTCCGTAGATCTCACAGCACATCTCACCAGATTAAACGAATTTGCAATCATGTTCTAGACCATCGTTCCCGTGGTCAATCAACGGGAATGATTTTGTTAGACATCGAAAAGGCATTTGATTCCGTATGGCACAATGGCATTATATATAAAATGATACAGTTCGACTTTCCCTTGTATTTGTGTAAAATTGTTCAGAGTTTCTTATCCAATAGATGTTATCAAGTTCATGTCAATTGTGATGTTTCTAGGTTGTTATTTGTCGATTTCGGCGTCCCCCAAGGCTCAGTACTTGGTCCGGTCTTGTACAATATTTACACTTTGGATTTTCCAAGTCTTAAACATGCGATTGAAATACTTGAAAAATATTATACAAAATGGAAAATAAAGCTGAATGTTAGGAAAACGCAAGCCATCTTTTTTACACGAAAAAGAAAACCTTGCTATCTTCCCAGCAATCAGATACATGTAAGTGATACCACAATTGAATGGGAGCAATCTGTTAAGTACCTTGGTGTTCATCTCGATTCAAAACTTACTTTTAACCAACATATTCAAAATACCCTTAAAAAAATTAGTATTGCTACCAAGATGCTTTACCCTTTTATTAACCGACAATCTCTACTCACAAACGAAAATAAAATTATCATTCACAAGGTTATATTCCAAGCAATACTGTTATATGGGTGTCCAGTGTGGGGTAACGCTGCCAGATGTCATTTAAAGAAGTTGCAGGTATCACAAAACAAGATTTTAAAAATGATGCTAAACCTTCCTTGGCATTATTCAACCTTAGATCTCCACAGAAAAGCGAATGTTGAACTGATTTCTGATAGAATTTGTAAACTTATAAATAATTTTAATATCAGCTGTGAAAGTTCTGAGAATGTTCTCATAACCCAACTTCTTGCATAATCTGTGATATATTTTAAGTAAGACTATTGCGTTGTTTTTTTCTTTTCCTTTTTTTGGTTTATGTTAATGGTTTTTTATTTTATTTTTTTGTTAATTTATTTATTGTTTAATAATTTGTATGTTAATTTATTTATTTGTTAATTAATTTATTTTTGAATGTATTTATTATTAATTTATTTATGTGTAAATTTACTTATTTGTTTAATAATTTATTTGTTAATTTATTTATTTATTAGTTTACTTATTATTAATTTATTTACTTGTTAATGTATTTGTATGTTAATTTATTTATTATTTTTTTTTGTTTACTTATTTTTAATTTATTATGTATTAATTTATTTAATTATTTATTTATTTATTTATTTATTTATTTATTTATTTATTTATGTATTTATTTATTTATTTGTATATTTTTTGAATTTATTTTGTGTTAATTTATTTATTATTCTTGATTATGTTTATATTCAATTATTTGACTGTTAAATTTATTTAATTTTTCATTTATTTATTTGCCATTTTTTTTTCTTAATTATTTTGCTAATGCACATGTTCCTACATTTAATTTATTTATTATTACTCTCTCAATGGTTTATGTAAATTAATTTACTGGTTTTGCTTATTGTAATCCTTTTTTTTTTTTTTTGTAATATTTTGAATGAAGGTTTTTTTCGTATTTTCCTTCGACTCTTCTTCTTACATATTTATTATATTTTTTTTCCCCAAAGATAATGTTTCAGTTGTAAGATATAAATTATCAAATCTCTGAATTGTAAAATGAGCGGTCATAGACTTTTTTGAAAATATTTTACGAAATAAAGAAACTAACTGAGTATTTACAAATATATAATAAAAAGAAAAATGAGGAAGATGAGAACTTACCTAATAAATATTATCAACGATTTGCCAAATAATTAAAAACTAAAGATTTAAACCTATTCACGCTTCTTAGTTCTTATACTTCTCATCGCGGTGGGCAGGGAGTTCCAAAGGCGTGTAACATGGACAAAAAATTGACGCTCAGTAATGAGATATTTAAATAAGGACAAAAGACCTTGATGAACTAGAGAAGTTCAGCCTGTTATGCAGATAATCCGGTTGTTGAGTTTGAATGATTTCATGCAGATAGCTCACCGATCGGAAGTTTAGTAAACTGTCAAGACTACAGCCAGATATACGTTGTGCAAAGTTCGATATGTGGTCATACCGTCGCAGATTATAGACGTAGCGGGTAATGTTATTATATGCAACATTTAATTTGCGGCTAGTGGCAGAGTCCAAGTTGCAGAAAACTTCACATGCATAACATCAAAGGTAGTAAAAGAGTTTTGACAAGTAGCAATTTAGTTTTTGTAGGGATATGAAACTTCGAGTGAACTGAAGAGCACGAAGACTACCATAGACTTTTCTAATGGCACTATTAAGGTGGTCGTTCCATGTAAGGGTACGATTGAAAATTATCCCTAAATTTCTGGCAGTACTGACATAGTCAATGACTTCGCCTTCAAGTTTTAAGGGGTTTAGGACCGAAAAATCAAAGGTTTTGCGATAGATCGGAAGAGCTGTTGATTTGAGAGGATTTAAGCAAAGATGGTTCTTTTTGGACCACTGTAGAATGAGGAGCAGGTCCTCATTCATTAAATCTACGGCATCATTTTTTGCTACAAAGGGTCGACTTATAAGGAGCTGTACATCATCAGCATAAAGATGAATCAGACAATTTTTAACAACATGTGGAAGCTCGTTTACATATAGTGAGAAGAGGATTGGTCCGAGGATAGATCCCTGAGGCACTCCAGCTAAGACATTGAGAAAGGAAGAAGAACGTTCGCTTGTCACCACGCATTGTTGCCTTCCGCTAAGATACGAATGAACATTGAACAAGCTTACAGGATTCTAAGGAAAAATCAAAACTTCTCCGCAGCTTTTTACACAGAATTGGATGGCTAACAGTATCAAAGGCCTTTGAAAAGTCTAGAAGCGTTAGCAGTGTCATATAATCATTGTCCATTGCGATTCTTATTTCATCAGTCACGAAAAGTAAGGCAGCCTTGCAGCTGCGCTTTGGACGAAAACCAGATTGACAGGAACTTAACAGGTTGTTGATTGTTAGATATTTTTGTATCTGCTTCAAAATAGTCTTTTCAAACGCCTTTGAAAGAAATGGAAGAATAGCAATGAGCCGATATTCTGTAGCAGTGACTGATGGCTCTTTAGGGACAGGAATAATTTTGGCCTTCTTCCATTCTAAGGGAAACTTGGATGTGGTAAGAATACTATTAAATAAATGAGTAATATAGCGTAGTAAATATGGTAGCAACAGTTTAACGAACTTAGGTTCCATTAAATCAAGGCCTGTAGCGTTTGATTTGATGGTTATTATTGCCTCCACAATATCTTTCTCTTGTATTCCAATAAAGTTGAAGTAGCTGTTTATACCAGTTAATTCCTCTTCAATAGGAGAATCAATAGCGTAAGTTATTCCATCCAGGGACGGAGGTGAGGTGGTGAATTTCGTATTAAGAGCATCACAATCGATGTCGTCAGCTAACCTCTTACATGGTTTCCCTATGCCGATTTCCCGTAAGTTTTTCCATAACTTTTTGCCAGATGTAAAATTTCCAAGTTTGTGTTCGTAGTGAATCATTTTTGCCGTTCTGATCATTAAGCTGGTTTTAGCCTTGGAAGTTGCTGTCAGACTCATGTTTATGCGGTGTTTTTATATATATTCTAAAAGTTATGTTATGAAAATGGAATTACAAAGCCGCGAGATAAAAAACAAAAATTGAATCTTTACTAGAATAAATTGAATCTTTACTCTACCAAATTGAATCTTTACTCTACCAGGTGAATGTGAACACCCACCGGAGCGAATAAGCACAATAACCAAACTTTTGTTAGGAAACGAAGTTCCCGACATGTCACCCGCTGTATAGCTCATTCAAAACAACAAAACAATAAATATTTTTTTTTTTTGACAGGAGGAAATCTTCAAAAGACACTTGGCAGTATTCGACACCAAGTAGTGTGGGACTCTTAACCACTAAAACCACCTCTTTACCAGGACCAATCTTGAAGGATCGACTACAGATTTTTCTTTCTTAACTTTGTACAATCACTTTGGGGGAAGTTTAAACTTTTAATACTTTCCCATGTTTTTGTAGACCATAAGCTCATGAGGCTTGGTTCTTCTTAATCTCCGAACATGGTTTCTTATATTCAAGACGGACTCCATTTCAGAATTAGTATGACTTTGCAGTCTCTGGTTGTGCGATACAGCGTATTTTTTAACAACTTCTGTAACCATTTCTATTTGTAAGTCACGATGTAGATCGGTATTTCTTATGTACCAAGGTGCGTTAACTATTCCACGAAGGACCTTGTTTTGGAATTTTTGGATGATTTTGGTATTTGTTTTCTTTGTACAGCCCCATAATTGGATTCCATAGGTCCAAACAGGCTTTAGTACTTGATTATACAGCATTATTTTGTTTTGGATTGATAAATCAGAGTTGTTACCAAGTAACCAGTACATTTTTCTATATTTCAAGTTTAGTTCTTCTCTTTTCTTTTTGATGTGCTCTTTCCACTTTAGCTTTGCATCCAAAGTCATTCCAAGGTATTTGGCCGTATTGGCGTAAGGTACAGCTTGATTATTAATGAATATTGGAATATTGTTTATCTTTTTATTTGTAAAGTTTATATGTGAAGATTTTGTTTCATTGAGTTTGATACGCCATTTTTCGGTCCAATCTCTCACTGTGTCGACGGCATGTTGTAGTTTTACTGCTGCCTTAGAGACACATTTGTCGGGTACCAAAATTGCGGTATCATCTGCAAAAGTAGCCATTATGGTGTGATTACCAACTGGAATATCCCTTGTGTATAGTAAATACAGGGTAGGACCTAGGACACTTCCTTGTGGTACACCGGCTTCTATTTTCTTCAATTCCGAGTATTCCTGATCGTACCTTACTCTAAACAAACGGTCTGAAATGTACGATAAATTTATTATGTACGATAATATTTCAGAGTACTGCCTGGGAAGATCCCTTTGCAGTTTGTACTCAAGTCCCTCATGCCAAACCTTGTCAAAAGCTTGAGCAACATCTAAGAAAATAGCTGAATATACTGTTTTTCTTCTAATGCTTTTTCTATTACATCCGATATTCTATGAACTTGGTCTATCGTGGAATGTTTATTTCTAAAGCCAAACTGATGGTTTGGGATTAACCTTCTTTCTTCTATGATTTTGCTAAGTCTCTTCAGAAGCAGTTTTTCAAAAACTTTTGCCATAATTGGTATAAGCGATATTGGTCTGTAAGACGTCACTTCTGTAGGTGGTTTACCTTGCTTTGGTATGACAATTACTTCAGCAATTTTCCAATGGTGCGGGACATACCGGTGCTTAAGGCATGCATTTATTATATATTGGAGTTTTATGAAGGCTTTCAATGGCATTTCTTTCATAACCTGAGCAGTAATTAAATCGTAACCTGGTGATTTTTTATTTGATAGTTGATGTAAACACATACTTTTTATTTCTTTAAGTCTTACAATTGGTATTTCATTTTCATCTATTTTATCAACAAACTGTAAGCTATTTTCAGCCGCGTTTGATGAGTATGGCTTAAAAACATTCGCAAGATGTTCAGCGAAAAGGTTAGCTTTTTCTTTCGGGTTACCGATCAGCGGCCTGTTGCACATCAGCAATAAATTGTTCCACTTCATGGTCAATTTGCTCGATTGTATCCATGGGAGATCTTAAATTTATAAAACTTAAAAGCCTTTCTCTAAAATCACACCAGTTTGTTTTTTTATTTACAAGCTTTGGATTACTTTTTTCTAGTACTTCCGATTCACTTAGTGATAGAATCACTGGAGTATGATCTGATGACAGGTCATAATTACCTTCGACACTAATGTGATTTCGTTTGATTCCTTTAGCTACGAAAAAGTCAATAAGGTCTGGTATTTTATTAGTATCGGAAGGCCAGTAAGTTGGCGACCTGGAGGAATAGAATTCGCAATTGTATTTACGGCCTGCTTGGAAAAGTCTTTTGCCTTTTGTTGATATAAGTCTTGAACCCCAATGGGTTTGTTTCGCATTGAAGTCTCCACCAACAAGAAAGTTATGCCCAAGAAGATTAAATAGATCTGTATAGTCATCTTCTGTCGGGGAGCGCCTTGGTGGGCAGTATATAGCTGCTATCTTAAACTCTTTCTTTTTCATACCAATACTAATAGTTGTTACTTGCATATTTTCACTAGTAAACTTGGTTACTTCATAATGTTTTAAGCTTTCTTTTATAAGAATCGCCGATCCACCTCTTGCCTTTTCAGCTGGATGTGGAACGTGGTAACATGAATAGTTTTCTATTACATTATCTAGACTTTGCCCATTGGAGAAATGAGTTTCAGACACCAGGCAAATATCGATATGTTCTAGATCTAAAAAGATTTTTAATTCGGATGAATGTTGTATAAGACCGTTTGCATTCCATGTAGCGATTTTAAGTGTTCTGTCCATCATTGTTTTTTAAGAGCGACTTTTTCGCTTAGCTGTTTGATATTCAAATCCTGTTTATCAATTCTTTGAAGAATAAGTTGTAGCATTTCTTTTATGGAAGTCTCTTCATTCTTCCGCACATTTTTAACAATCTGAGAATAGGCTTTATTTTCATCGCTTTTACTTTGAACAGCCTTTTTAGGCGGTTCCTTCTTAGTACTGTTTTCAGCAGTTAAAACGGTATTTACTGAGTTTCTGGGTTTGTCTCTAGCAGATGTATTTTTGCTTCTGAACTCTTGGAATTTTTTGGCAACTGGGCAGCCTCTATAGCTTGCAGGGTGATTACCCTGGCAGTTCACACATTTTGCTTTCTGATCTTTGCTCATAGGACAATTTTTAGTTGCATGTTTTCCTTCGCACTTTACACAAGCAAACTCTCGGTTGCAGTATTTTTGGGTATGACCAAAAGCTTGGCAACGTTTGCACTGCGGAACAACTTTAGATTTTCGGAGTGGTTCAATTTTAACAGCTATGCCCAAGATTGATCTTACTTTATAAATCTCCTCGAGACTTTGTTTGCTGTCAAAAGTAAGCATGAATAAAGGTAGTAACCTCTTACTTGTCATCGATTCTCCAGAGGAGTTTTTAATTTTCTCATTCTTAAATAGATTGACTGCATCAAGGGCTTGGAAGCCTTTTTGTACAAGATCTTCTACTACTTCCTCGGGAGAGCACGAGGAATGAAGACCTCTGGCTACTACTTTTATTGACCTTGTAGCTTTGTTCTCATATGAGTGCCATTGTATTTGGTGTTTGCTCAGTTCTTCAGTGACAGATCTATACTCGTCAGCTTCTTCGACTGTGACTTTCCAGTTGTCTTTGTTGTACGATGTGTATTTGCAAGCTTTTTTAGTACATTTTTCTATTATTTTCTTAAGATCTCCAAAAATTGAAAATCCTGAGACCATAATTGGTGGTGGTGTAATTTTTTTGCTGCCTTTAGCGTGAGATATTGATTTAGCAACAGCTACCACATTATTCGCTTCTTTAGTTCCTGTAATCAACTCTTTGTTATTTTCGGTTTTAGAGCTTTTCTGATTTCTTGAACGAGTTTCGGGACTACGTTTACGTTTCTTTGTGGTATGTTTTTTTTTCTTTTTCTCAGTTTCAAACAAGAGCTCTTCTTCATCAGTTTGATATTCAGGTTCAATATATTTTGGACTTAACTGAAGCGTGGACTCTGAATCTTTCTTGTCAAGCAAGGAAACTTTCTCTTCGAGTTTTTTCACTTGCAGCTGAAGACTTTGAACTAGAATTTCAAGTTGTTTTCTTGCCGCTATTTCAATTTGCCATTCTTCAAAGTAGTTCTTTGATTTTGGTTGGTCTTTCTCTTTGTCTTCGTTGGAACTCTGTTGATCTGTGATGTCGATCTCTTCATTGATCTTGGTTCCTTTTTCGCTGATGTTTTTAACATCTATAATTTTGTTTGAGGTTGTCGATGGTGTAACCCCTGAAGTATGTATATTTGTTTGGGGGAGTTCTTTGCATCTTTGAACTCCGTCTCTCAATATTTTTAAGCAATAATTGGTCCTCCCCAGAATCCATAGGACTGACCTCGAAAGAGGGTGGATTTACCAGTTTCACTGGAGTGCCACCTGGGGTATTTAATCTATTCGTTTTGTTCATTGCCATAATTTTTTTTAACTTAGTGTTCGTACCATAAATAGGTCAGTTACTTCTATTCATAGTTTATATTCAGCTGCCCCACAGGGAACAGACGCTGACCAGTGTGCCGCACAATATGTGTCAGACGCTCTTGTATTTAATCGTGGTGCATTCAGAGCGATATTTCTGTTCTTTTGCTCCTAGTTCCTGAAAAGATAACTCAGGTGACTCAGCTCATGGATCCAATGGATCCAACGCTCGTCGTTAGTTGGGTATCCAGCGGGCACCGCGAGGAGGTGACGATGCGATTTTGCCACGCCAATAAATATGAAACTTAATACAGGATCTACTGAAAATACAACAAAAATGCTTAAAAATGCTTCAAAATTAAAGGTAACAGGTGTCTACAATGTACATACAACGCGATCGCAGCAAGTAAAGTGAATTTAAACACCGAATTATTCTAGCCGTCAGAGAAAAAAACCCACAGAAGCTGTATTATTAAAAAATAACACAATGATAATAGGAGAAAAAATATTTTATTTATCTAAAAGTAATACACTTAAATATCAGAATCAAGATGGTGAATCTGAGTTACAGAAGATGTTTGGAGATCTTAGTTTCAGAAATGTCAGTGCTGTTTACGAAAATATCATGTATGACAGACGCCAAAATGAGTGGTCTAGACCAATTACATCAGATGTACCAGGGGTGTCACCTGTAAACCAAAATAGTACCAAACCGATTAGATCTTGAAATGTAAATGCCGTCAGTCAAATTATTAATTCTAATACTACTGTTTAAATCTTAGCAAAGCAATAATATATCAGGTTTAAATAATGAAATGTTATTTTCAGATTTTTTTTATTTTATTATTTTTATTGAAATATTTTTCTTATTCGAAACACATGTTATACATGAGAATATTAAGTACATTTCAAAATATTTTTTTCTGGTTTTAAACTTATTTGGGTTGAAGCTATCAAAACGGCAGTTAAAGGCCGCGCTAGGGGGGAAACCTATTTGGAATACGTACATCACTTTTACATGTTTATGATTTTGACGAACTTGGAGGAACTACAGTTGTTCGATGTATGCAACAAAATTACCTATACATCGTCCCGTACTATATTAATTGTAACAAGTGGAGCAATGACTTTGAAAAATTGTATGATATTTTGCAAACACTAACCAGCAAAAGTTTAGTATTGATTGGAGATTTCAATGCGAGAATTTGGAATTTGCAAATTACAACAACAAATAACATAACCAACCCAGTAAAATAGACAGTCAAAAGACAATATATGCAACAAGAATGGGCGCTATATGTTACAATTGTATGACCTATTTATACTTCAGATCTGTCATCGATCCTTGCGCTGTCAATAATGTCTGGATTGACCGGATTCAACACTTTGAAGTTCAGTGCAAGCCTTGTTCTGATCATATGCCTATTCTATTATAGTATAAATAGCGAACACTTCAAAAACGACAGAAACCAATCTTAATCTACTACCTCCACTTTGCTGGAAAAATGAATCATCTACCCTATACCAACGTTCCTTAGATTCGTTCCTTTTAAACAGCAACGCTTTATCTGAACTGCCGGAAGTTCTCATTAATAAGTTGGCTGAATACTTACGAAATTCAACACCTAACAAATCACTCTCACTCAACTTAAAATTCAAGCAAAAATGGTTTGACTATGACTGCTACAAAGCTTGGAAAAAATCGTTTGCACTTCTGAAAGCACTGCGGTCATCAGTATGTATCTAGAAGCGAACGCAAGTTATAAAATGTTATGTTTGCTAAAAAAATATGCTTATGATAATAAGAAAGCAACTTAACTAGGCCTAACTAAAAACCCAAAGGACTTCTGGAAAATTGCGAAAGAAATTAACGGAACTAACTATAAAGTAGGTGCGGGTATTTCTACCGAAACCAATGCCACTCACTTTAAGCTTCATCTCTCCAATGATTCTGGCTTTACAATTTTCACCGCGGATCCTTTAATCACTGACCAAATACTATATGAATACATTGAAAGCGAAGAAATTGAAGCTGTGTTAAAAAAAGCAAAAAACAACAAGGCACCTGATGAAGATGGAATTCCTTACAATTTTTTTTTAAAATGCAACCCCTATGTTTCTCAACCATTTAAAAATTATTTACAATAATATCTTTATGAATGCCGACATACCTTCATCGTTCAAAAAATTTGTGATTTTCCCTATACACAAAAAAGGCTCACTAGACTCTACTGAAAATTACAGAGGAATTTCATATATGAATGTAATTGCAAAACTATTTTGCAGTATACTAGTTGTAAGCTCGAAAAATGGATCGAACAGAACAATATTTTATCTGATCTACGTTCCGGTTTCAGAAAAAACTTTTCAACGATCGATCACATTTTTACACTATCATCTATAGTCAAAGCGTTTCAAGCACAACACGTAACAAAAAGGTCTTCGCATTTTTCGATGACTTTCATGCTGCTTTTGACCTAATCAATAGGAATGCCCGTACACAAAGCGCCTATAATGGAAGAAGCTAAAAATATAATGGTACGCAACTGGAGGTAACAAAAGAGGTCAAATATCTAGGCTTGAAATTGAACCTTGAAGTGAGCCTAAAGCTCACAAAGTTTGATAAATTTAACATGGAAAAATATCTTCTCCAACAAACAAATTAATGTATGTTCAAAACACAAAGTGCCTATTTAATTCAGTAGTGAAATCAACTCTCTTGTATGCTGTTCAGGTTTGGGGATCAGAAGAATATGAAGAAATTGAAAAATTTTATAAAGAAACTTTTCAACCTACCTCTGAATACATCAGTTATGCCATATTTTTAGAAACAGGACTTCCAAAACTTCTAACAAGCACCTTGAAGTCTCAAACTGACTACATCATTAAAGTCTGCAGCATACATATTTCAAGGGGTAAAGAGACAACTTTCGTTATTATATTATTTTAGAACACTGTTGTCCAGCAAGATATGGTCTAACGCTAACCATTTAATTTGGACGACTCCCTAGATATTAAAGTATTCCAGGATTCTAAATATGCCATATTTAAGAGCTATATTAGAATAGTTTAGAGCGTTTTTGGTGCATTTCACGCAAAAATGTTATAAATTATGTTGAAACGTAGTTTTTCTCCAAAAATAATATATTCTGTTCTTGTCAGCATTTCTAAAAATGCGAAGAACGCTACAAAAATAAAGAATATACTTTCGCCAGAAAATTTGATCTTGTTTCGTAGGAAAATAAAACAGAATATATTAGGAAGAATTAGTTGTTTTTTTTTACGTATTTTTTTGGGCTTAATTTTCGGGAGTCTAATATTACTATCGTTTTCAGTCTGGTAGGTAGGTAGGTAGAAATGGCTGTCCTGCTTCGCGCAGGACACAATTAGCGCTGAGTGCGCCGTTTTGATACCATACCTCGTGAGATTCTGAATGGGTTTGAAAATGGGCTATGGATGGTGCACGTTCCGCACGTGCAGTCCATTTAGTGAGGGAGAAATAAGGGGGGAGGGGGTTAAAGCCACTTTGTGCTATTTAGGTATGAGATCAAATCTTTGATCTTGAATTCTGCGAGTTCCTCAATACCGTTGAAGAATTCCTTACCCAAGTGGAGTGCTCTTTTCCTGGCCAGGGCCGGACAGTGGCATAGAAAGTGTGGGACTGTTTCTTTTTCATCCCGGTTCTCACAGCTACGGCAGAAAGAGTTATGTGGTATACCCAATTTTGCCGCATGCTCCCCTACAGGCCAATGTCCTGTGCAAGTAGCGACAATCCTGGCTATGTCATGCCTTGGTTTGGAAATTAAATTGATTGATTTTGGTTTGTTATAGGCGGGCCAGATTTTCCTGGATATAACGCAACTCGTTAAACTACTCCACCTATGATTTGCTTCTGATGTGTATTTGGTCAGGATATTACCCTTCACAACTCCAAGAGGAGCATATACTCTCACTGCCAGAGAGTTGTGAAGGGCTGATCCTTGCCTAGCTAGCTCATCTGCCTTCTCATTACCCTCATAGCCCCTATGGCCCGGTATCCAGATAAGAGTGACGCTCATATCCAGTTCCTTTAGGGCCTCTTTACATTGCTGGACCAGTTTAGAGGATGATAAAGCTGAATCAATGGCTTTAATAGCTGCCTGACTGTCTGTTAGTATGGCTACATTTTGGTTCTGACGGATATTTTTAAGGGCTGTACAAGCTTCCCTTATCGCCAGCAATTCTGCCTGGAACACGCTGGCAAAATCGGGAAGTCTATAGGTTTTTGAAATCTCAAGAGATTCACAGAAGACTCCTGCACCAACACCGCATTCCATCTTCGAACCATCCGTGAAGATAATTGTGTCGAAGTCTTCCGTCACAACGCCATCCTCCCAGTCGGTTCTTGACGGGAGCAAGACTCTAAACTTCTTTGAGGTGTCTAGGGTAGGGATGCAGTAATCGGTGGTTGTGGATAGGATGTCTGATGGTATCAGGCTTGTTTGGTTGCAGTGCCCGTAAGATCTAGGTACTGGGCCTGTTTCTTTGAGTCTCAAGATACTGCAGGACACCTGATATTTGATAAAGAGGTCAATCGGAAGAAGGTCCAGGATGACGTTGAGTGCATCCGTTGGACAGGACCTGATTGCCCCTGATATCCCTACGCATGCATTTCTCTGCACCTTTGTAAGCTTGTTTACTATGTAGGCTTTGTTGAGTGCGAGCCACCACACAATGGAACCATAGACCAGTATCGGTCTTACAACCGATGTGTATGTCCATTTTATCATTTTTGACTGGAGGCCCCACTTTTTGCCGAATGTTTTATTGCAGGCGTAGAAGGCGACACACGACTTTCTTACCCGCTCTTCGATGTTAAGCTTCCAGTTTAATTTAGTATCCAGTATTACGCCCAGATATTTAGCACTGGAAGACAATGACAGTGCTTGTCCGTTTAACCGAGGTAGAGTGAAGGGTGGTACCTTGGTTTTGGTGGTGAAAAGCATCAACTCGGTTTTGTTGCTGTTAACACCTAGTCCGCAGCTCGCAGCCCAGGTGCTTACTTTCTTCAAAGCCAAAGCCTTCTAATATAGTTCTCTACACCGAAGTCTGCAAGTGATTCAGCGATGGATTCAGTTAGGACATTGTTGAAAGCTCCTTCTACGTCTAAGAAGGTGGCTAGGGTATATTCCTTGAAATGAATTGTGTTTTCTATCGTTCTCACTACCCCGTGAAGGGCAGTCTCTGTGGATCTGCCCCTCATGTAGGCATGTTGCGAGTTAGATAGGGGACAACTACTCAGAATGCTCCTTATGTGAGATTCTACGATTCTCTCCAGGGTTTTAAGAAGAAAGGATGTAAGGCTTATAGGTCGGTAATCTTTGGCAGATTCATGCCCTCTTTTACCAATTTTTGGTAAGAAAACCACTCTTACCTGCCTCCAAGACATGGGGACATGGTTTAGTAAGAGGCAACCTTTAAAGATACTCTCGAGCCGTGGTACTACTAATTCAAGCTGATTTTGCAGCATTATAGGTAGTATTCCATCAGGGCCTGGAGATTTGTACGGCGAGAAGGTTTTGATAGCCCAGACTATATTTTCTCTAGTTATAAGGGCGTTTACCTGCTCTATGGAGGTTGGCATGTTGAAAGTCAGATTGGATTCGGTTGGTTCTTCTGCACAACCTGGGAAGTGTACGTTCATTAGTAGCTCTAATGTCTCCATTGGAGATGCTGTCCAGCTTCCTTCTGGTTTTTTAAGAAATGAGGGGTTCGAATGTTCTTTCGATAGAACCCTACTAAGCCTGGCCGAATCTTTGATGTTTTCGATGGACTGACAGTACTCTTGCCATCCTTGTTTTTTGGCTTGAGCTATAGAACGCTTGTATATTCTCAAGCAGTCCTTATAAGGCTGATAAAATTTATGCTTATAGCAGATATTAAAAATGGTTCTTGTTATCTTCCTCAGATTAGATAAGTCGTCATTCCACCAAGGTGGAAAGGTTTTCTTACTGTATCTTATCGGACAAGACACCTTGAATGCGGTGTTTATAGAGTCCTCGAAGTTTGAAATCTCTAACTCAAGATCTGTTACCGAGTCGTAACTCGCGTTCGGTATACTGCGCAACTTTGAGCCAAAGATCTGACTAAATTTCTTCCAGTCAATTCTTCTTGGATTTCTATAGGGGGAAGGAGATTTTATTTCGAATTTAAGATCAAATAGAATCCGTCTATGATCAGAAAAGGAGTTAAGAAGAGATACTCTCCAATTTTCGATGGAGAGGTTGCCATAAATATTGACAAATGTAACGTCTAACACATCTTCCCACCCTTCTGAGTTGTCCGTGCTCGGAAAAACAAAAGTGGGAGTATTGCCCCTGTTACATATAGTCAAGTTATTTTCAATTATATAATTAAAAAGAGACTCACCTCGCTCATTAATTTCCGTGCTGCTCCAGATTGAGTGCCTCGCGTTCGCATCACTCCCTACAAGCAGGCTTGTTTGTTTGGCTTTTGCCTCCGCCACAAGAGTACGCACCTCCTCAGGCGGTGACTCTTTGTCATGCGCCATGTATGATGATGCAAGAATCAAGCCCTCCGCTTGTTTTCCCTCTAACCTAACAACTGTTAAGTCCGAAGTGCTATAGTTTGGACACATAAAAGCTTTTAAGTGTTTTTTAGCTAAAATACAAGTTCTAGGCTTACCTTGATTCTGATTGTCGGGCTTGTAGAATAAATCGTATTGGCTGTCATTAAGGCCTCTAATCGCGAGGCCATTAACCCATGGCTCTTGTACAAGGGCGACATCTATATCTTCCTCACTCAGGAAGATCCTCAGGTTATCCGAGGCACATTTAGAGTGCTTCAGATTAGCCTGGATGGCGCGTAGCCTGTCGTTTTTTAATTGGCAGGTGGAACTGCAGGGCCAGGATCCAGCACCTCGCCGGGGGCTCCAACCTGCATGGTGACATCGTCTACCTCGACGTTATCATCACCCAGGGTGGGGCCAACTTCCTGACTGCAGAATCTTTATGGAGACACTTTTGATGCCGAACCTCAGCTTACATTGTGCCTCTTCTATGGCTTTGCGACTAGCCTCGCAGATCCTCAGAAGATAGATCGCGCTATTCTTGCGCGGTTCCTCTGTCTTGATGACTACCCAGTCATTCATAGGAATCCGCGGATTCAGCCGTTAAAGGCTCCTAATCAGCTCCGCTCCAGTTGGCTTAATGCTCATCACTGGCAACAAGATGCGAGCCAATGGTTTTCTAGGAACCTCCCTGGCGGGAAAGAGCTTGAGCTTCAAGCCCTTCCAGTCGTTGCTAATCTTAGCAACTCCTTTGCCAAGGAAATCCCTTGAAAAGTCGTCTGCGCACCTTATCACTTTGTAACCCCTGAGCATTTCGCCGGAGTCAAAGCTGGGATAGGGACCTTCTTTTGCCGAGATAGTGTATTTGAAGACCAATTCCGAGAGCTTGGCCTCGATTGAGTTCCACGCTGACATCAGAGCTCTGTTGTCTGTGGAGAGCTCATCTACAATCGCCACCTGGAGGTTGTCTCTAACGACCTCACTCAAGGCACGCGGTTGCGCTGTCGCCCTCGGAGTCTCCTTTCTGGCACTGCCACCAAGTTTGGTTCTCTTTTGAGGTGGCTTCTCCTCCTCCAGAGACCTGTTCCTCTTGGTGGACTTTTCTTTTTTGCTGGGTAGCGCACTCTTCTCCCGACTGTTGAATTCTTCAACAACTTTCTGGTATTTTATTTTGTCGGCAGCATCACGCTCATGTACCTTTCCGGCTTTTTCATTTTCGGCAATCTTGCCAAGAATGAAAGTAGCCTTCCTGTACTTGATCCTGAGCTGATCCGCAGGAGAGTGCTTGTTGGGCTTGGTAGCGTTGCTCTGGCGAGCCTTGCTACTTGAAATTACGGGCGTTTTTTGAGAGGGATGCTGAAGCACAGGGGTACTAGTACCTCCCGTGTTACCTCTAAGTGTAGCCTGCTCTGAGGTGCTAGCGTCTCTAGCTTCCCCTGAGCTACCTACAATAGTATCCTGACTGGAAGCCAGGAGTTCATCCTCGGACTCGATGGATGGGGTTTTAACATATAAATTGGACGAAGACATGATTGAGAAATTCGAATAGGTTCCCACGAGTAAGACGGAAAAGAAAGTCACCCTCGGCAGAGCCGCATACCGAGGGAAGGTATAAACAACAAAAACCGTTACCCACCACAGGCCTCCGGCTGAGCTCGTTCATGGTTGATTTATCCCTCAACCTTTAATTCTTGGGCACGGATTTACTAGCTCACACCACCACTGAAACTAGGAACCTTGGATCTATGGTGAGAGAGGATTTCTGTGAGTTGTGCTATAAAAGAAGTCAGAACCACACAGCGATCCAATCTAACCTTAGCTATCACCGTCTGACACCTACAGACCAAAACTGTGGTGACATTGTCCGCCCGCACCCACTAGGAGGGTTCGATCAAGGATTTTTGCCGGGCTTTCAGTCTGCTTACTCGTGATTAAAGCTAATGCTAAAAGACAAATTCTAAACAAATTACTGTTTTGCGTGAACCTTTTGAAAATATTTTGGTCTTAATGTCAACAATATCTTAAAAATTGTGATTGTGAAGAGAAAAATGTTTGGTTCTTAAATTTAAGGAAATCGGTGCATTGAAGGACATAGTTTCTCTAAAAATAATAAAAACAAATTAAGGTAAACAAATAAGTTGGGAAGAAACTTTAGTACGCCACTCACAAACTAGACGTTGCAGAATCTCTTTTCACTTCAGTTCTCGAGAGATTCAAAGCTTTTATATTAAATTGATACAAGTAGATATGAAACGCCATTAGTTAACGAAAGTGTCACTTTTGCTGTGTTTGGGACATTTATATTCTTGAAATTCGTATTTAAATCTCGGTTCTAGATCATCAAAACCAAAAAGTAAATTTCCTTAATTTTTTAAAATCTTAAAAAATTTTGTATTTCATAGAAAATTAATTTTCAAAGAAAAAAAAAAACACTTAAAGAAATCCTTACATTATTTATGTGTGTCAAAATAAAATATGAAGGAACTGAAGACGAGTTTCAGGAATTTAAAGGCAATTTAGTATCAAATTGGTTATCTTTTATTCAAGGTTACTTCTTAAGAACCTGAATATTTGCTCCTTCTCTCAGCTCAGAAAAGATCTTATGAAAATAATTTAAAGCATTATTAAAGACGCTTCCAATTCTAAATTCTGTGAAAACAAAATTTTAGTTATTTAAAAAAAAAATGTATCGTTAAATTACTAAGAAATCTTAAGATGAAGTCTTTACTTATACAACTAAACTGTATATAGTATTTTTAGCAACAAAGTTTAAAGTCATATCCATTAATGCAATATGATTGCAAGCGAAAATTAAACAAAATAATCTCCCAGAGGAGGTCATGACCCTTATGACCCCTCCCAGCATCCACCATCGGACCGAGGGGGTAAAAATAAATAAATTATGTAGCGCAACAGCTCGTAGAGTGCAGGGTCTAGTGAATTACAACTCTCAACTGTTTCTGTGTACGAGTACTTTTAGGGATGGAGGTGACCCACTGTTTTTGTGACGAATCTGATCGGCTTCTTAGGCCTCTTTCACACGAGATTGTTTCGTCCGTACGGTTAAAATCCGTACGATTTTTTTCCGTACGGACTTTGTTTTCACACATAGGCCTCTTTCACACATGACGATTTTCTCCGTACGGAAAAAAAACGTACACGGCCGAAGTATATCTCAGTCATTGAGACGGATGTTTTAAATCGTCCGTACGGAAAAAACCCGTCTCCGTCCAGTGTGAAAGCTTTAGTTAATTTTATTAGTTTACTATCCATGGCTCACGGATAAAAACCGTACGGATTTTAATCGTACGGACGAAACCGTCTCGTGTGAAAGAGGCCATAGGCCTCTTGCACACGAGACGGTTTCGTCCGTACGGTTAAAATCCGTACGATTTTTTTCCGTACGGACTTTGTTTTCACACATAACGTATTTTCCCCGTGAATCGTCTACGTTTGGTTATATTTTAGATATTTTTCTTCAGTACAAGTGACCACAAAACCGGACGGCAGACGAATAAAAATCGTCTTTTGTGAATGCCGTCGCGTAGTCACGTACGCCACTGATAAGACGGCGACGGCACGGTCGCCGTATATTTCAGTCGTTGAGACGGCTGTTTTGAATCGTCCGTACAGAAAAAACCCGTCTCCGTCCAGTGTGAAAGCTTTAGTTAATTTTATTAGTTTACTATCAATTGCTCACGGATAAAAACCGTACGGATTTTAACCGTACGGACGAAACCGTCTCGTGTGAAGAGGCCATAACGTATTTTCCCCGTGAATCGTCTACGTTTGGTTATATTTTAAATATTTTTCTTTAGTACAAGTGACCACAAAAACGGACTGCAGACGAATAAAAATCGTCTTTTGTGAATGCGTTCGCGTAGTCACGTACGCCACTGATAAGACGGCTACGGCACGGTCGCCGTATATTTTAGTCGTTGAGACGGCTGTTTTAAATCGTCCGTACGGAAAAACCCGTCTCCGTGCATTGTGAAAGCTTTAGGCCTCTTTCACACGAGACGGTTTCGTCCGTATGATTAAAATCCGTATACGGTTTTTATCCGTGAGCCATTGATAGTAAACTTATAAAATTAACTAAAGCTTTCACACTGGACGGAGACGGGTTTTTTCCGTAAGGACGATTTAAAACAGCCGTCTCAACGACTGAAATATACGGCACCCGTGCCGTCGCCGTCTTACCAGTGGCGTACGTGACTACAGGAACGCATTCACAAAAGACGATTTTTATTCGTCTGCCGTCTAAAGAAAAATATCTAAAATATAACCAAACTTAGACGATTCACGGGGAAAATACGTTATGTGTGAAAACAAAGTCCGTACGGAAAAAAATCGTACGGATTTTAACCGTACGGACGAAACCGTCTCGTGTGAAAGAGGCCATAGTTAATTTTATTAGTTTACTATCAATGGCTCACGGATAAAAACCGTACGGATTTTAACCGTACGGACGAAACCGTCTCGTGTGAAAGAGGCCTTAGAGAAAGCACTTTCCATTAGAAGAATAAGTCTTGGAAACTTTAGGTGGCAATAGCAGGCATGACTGTCGAACGGGAGAGGAGCTACCTCAAAATGAATCAAACAAAAATGAATCGAATAGAAAATGTTGACATTTCTCGACGTTTCAAGGTCCCTAGAGTCTAAATAAAAGATTTTTAAAGAGATTTCTGTGCGTGTCTGTGTACGTACGTTCGTACGCCAGTACGTTCGGGAAGTTTTTTTCGTCGCTCATAGCTCAAAAACCAGTAGAGATATCGACTTCAAATAAATTTTGTTATACAGATAATAATGCAGAGAGATGCAGAATTATCTGTACTTTTTTACCATATCAGTTTAAGAAAAGGTGAAAATTTTGGTTAACCCTAAGTATCTCACGAACCAAAGCCGCTAGAGACTTGAATTAAATGTTATATTATACATTCTAACGTGATACTAAACAAAAATATGTTTGGAAAAACATCCAATTAACGGTTTTTTTATAAATACAAAAAACTGAAAAAAAAAATAATTGTCACCTCGAATATTTTACGAACAAAAAATGATTTTATCTCCAAAATAAATGTATGCAATGAAGAAAAACGCTTTTGACATCTGGTAAAATTTTGAAAAAAATCGAATTGACAGTTTAAAAAAAAAAAATAAAAACCTAAACAGAAAAATACTAAAACTTGGTTGTTGGTTATTTTAACATTTTTTTTAGAGTAATTCAACTGACAACTTTTTTTTACAAAACACGAAAACCTACATAGCCGGTCATAAGGTACAAGCAGGCATTTTAGAGAAGTAAAATCGATATTTCTCCCGTTACATGATGGATTAGAAAAAAACTAGTATGGTAAATGAGAGACTATTTTGTTAACAACGAAATATAAAATTTGGGAATAGGAGAGATTTAGCTTACGGATTTTTTATGACAAATCGTTAATTGTCAAGAATATGCGAAAATGCATTGCGTTTTTAGATTAAAAGCAGTGAATAAATCAACGGTTTTTGTGAAGTGCATACAATATTTTTTCATTAAAACGGTACAATTTATAACTTATTATTCTTGATTGAGTGCTAATAAAAATGGAAAAAAAAATATTTGACAGTGGAGGAAAGGAAAGAATAGATGTTTATTGCTCTAACGGTTTTAAATGCCTTGTTTATAGCCCGATAAAAAAATCGAAGTGTCAGCAATTATTTAAAAAAACATCGTTTTACTTGAAAAATTATAAACGAAACACGTCCTCTGCCTTAAGGCTTCGCGAAACGCGAAGTATCCTTGGAATAGCGTCAAATTCAGCTTTATCGGCAACTAAAACTAGGGAGGAATCTAATGTTAAGGCCAGCTTATCCACTGTTAAATGCACGATTTGCCATGCTAAAGAAGATTATTTTTCCGTCGAAAAAATTTAACCTTGATGGGCCAGATGGTTATAACTTATAATTATCATTTCCATGACCTGAGGAAAGAGGAGCGATTTTTAAACCGTCACCATAGCAAAGAAGGAGGCATTATCGTCTGGGGCTCAATTTCATTTTATGGCGTTATAGAATTGGTAATCAAAGATACCAAATGACTATGGGAAAACCTACAAAGTGTTGATGGAATCAGTATTCCCCAAAATTAGCTTGCTTTTTGGACCAATTCCATAGTTTTTTTCAGCAGGACAACGCTCCCATATACACACAGCCCGAGAGGTAAAATCCTTTATTGCGAACCAAAGCGTCCACTTGCTGCCTTGGCCACCATATTTTCCCGACCTTAACGTAATTGAAAATGTGTGGGGCTAGCTTACACGTAAGGTATATGGGGGATGGTAGCAATACGATGACAAGGAAGCGGTTATTAATTGTATCAAATTGACCTGAAGTGAGATTTCGCTGTACTTCTTGGAATCTCTTTATAAATCCTTAAAAGATAGAATTTTTGAAGTTATTTTGAAGGCTGGTGGCAGCGCACATTATTAAAAACCTAAAAGCAAAAAACATAACAAAATATAAATACTTGCATTTTATTTTCTTTTATTCGATCTGCTTCTAATCTATAAATGACCTGATTTATTTTCGCATATTCTGAATCAATTTACAATTTGTCATAAAAGTTCCGTAAGCTAAATCTCTCCTATGCCTAAATTTTATATTTTGTTGTTAACGAAAAAGTCTCTTATTTACCATAGTGTTTTTTTTTTTTTAATCCATCATATAACGGGAGAAATATGGATTTTACTTCTCGAAAGTGCCTGCTTCTTACCTGACCGGCAGCGCACAAACCTTTTAAGCAAGACAAATTGGAAGACGGGATGGGGAGGTATCAGTGTGGGTCGCATCCCTGCCTCTTTTTATTTACATTGTGCTCAGACCGCATGCAGGCCCTCTTTAAATGATTCTCTGAGCCGTTGATTGAATGTAAAAATTTAAATATTCTCATGAAAAATATAAATCCCATCTGTCAAAAACGATTGGGCTTGGCTGAAATCAAGTCAGTCAATGAACTGGTTGGGTTTGGGTTGGAGATTAGAAGCGATAAGGTCTACTGTTGGGTCATTAATTCCTCCTCCTAACCGTAGCAGTTGGGCTTTGGAGCCTGATGTTGCCTCCGTTCGAAAGCAACGGTTGCAGTTATTCGTTACCCACTAGGTACATACACATATAATAGCTACCTGAATACAATTGTTGATTTCACTCCGTTGATATAAATTGTATTAAAAGAATTTAAGGAATTCAAAAAATTAGTTTTCAATGGGATTATAAATGTACGCAAACATAGTATACCTACCTTCATAATGTGGAGATTGCAATTCGACTTTGTTGATTATCATATTTTCAAAACACATAGGCACTCTATCATTCATATAAGAAATTTCACGGAAATAACTGTTTAGTCATAAATCACTTTTGCATAAAGAAGTAAAGAAGTCATGTTATCCTTAGCATTATACACTTAAACTAAAAAATTACTTGAAATTGTGAAGGGTAGGTAGGCAATGTGTATAGTATATTTTACCTCTACAGTTACTTAGTAGAGAGGTATAGCAAGTGCTGTGTATATTCAATGTGGTGTACATATGTATATGCATGCAGAAATATATATTTAGCTTGCTGCCGATCATTTAAAATTCGAAAGACTCGTTAAATGTCATTTAAATTATTCAAGAAAACACTGCTTTTTATAAAGTCTGCCACAGTATTTTTTGTAAACAATACATGTAGGTAAATACTTCTAAACACAAAAAATACGTTTGTATTCTTTTTATCTTACTCCTTTACTTTTAGTATAAGGGTTGTAATTTTAAGAAAACGAAAAACATGTTTCTAGCTCCACAGAAGATGGAAAGGTTTCAGTAAAAAATATTTAAAAGAAATAATGGAGGATGCTTGAAACAGTGTCAACCTGCACTACACCCGAGTATAATGTATAAAGTATTTTGATATTCCCTTTTTACAGAAAAAAAGTAAATGGTCCATTCCATCTCCTTTTTTGTGATATTATGTGAGTAGTCAAAAAGGGATACGGTAGGTATATCCCTCGGGATTCTGTTTTTTTTTTATCACAATATGCAAAAATAACAGTAAATGCACAGAAACTACATACCTTGAAGGTACATTGTACATACATAGGTAAATAGATACATTCGAATGTACAAGGATAAGTAAAATTAATGACTGTATTAAGGATGACAGGTTGCATCTAACGTTTCACTTAAAAGCAAACAAAATGTGCTTGAATTTTCTAAATTTTAGAGCAGTTTTAGATAAATCAACAGTTTTCTTAAATGCATTTTTATTTTTAAAAAAATGTTTGATGTGAAACATTAGAATTTAAACTTTAAGTGGTAATGGAAGGGGCTTTGGCAGTTATTTAAATTAAAAATTTAAAATTTAAAACATAACGTCCAGTAACCTTCGCATTTTAGAGCAGTTTGCAACCTTTAAGAAAAGACAACATTAGTTCCAAAAATTATAATAAGAGTAATTTTTCGTCAAAAATTGAGAATAAAAACATACAAAATTAAACTGTTATTGTAAAAAAATAAACATGATCAAAAGAGAGGTTATATATATACATAGATCCTTAAGGAAAAAATAGTATACAAAAGATCGTAGCAAAGATACAACATTTTAATGAGATATCATGAAAACCCTATCTAATAGCCACTCATCTAAATTTTTGCTCTCACTACTAAAGCAATATTTGCAAATCCAATCAACTCAGCTCTCGGTTTCGTAAAACGTTGCGCGTTGGGCGAACATATTTTCGTGTCCCCTCCCCATGTGTCCAAGTGCTTTAGTATATGTATATGAATTTCGTTATATCTTTCGTAGAAAATACCTCCAAAGACCGATCTCCATATAAACAACATGTTGTAGTCATTCAGCGCAATTTATACGCTTCGTCTTGCGGGGACTTGGGCTTGATGCAATTGCGTAGTCATTTTTTATTTAATTCAAAAAGATTTGTATACAAAATTCCCAAAAAAGTTAGACACATTTATGATATGGTGCCTTAGGTCCAAGTTTTCATTTCACAACTAGATGGTTATAAAAAACATGAGACAACATTTTTCTTTACTGTTCCTTTATTAGAGTATACTCGTATATTCCCACTGTTTTGTAGAGATACTAGAGGACGGAGTTAGTGCTTTATCTGACATTATGGCTATGTTTTGGTAACTAAAATTTGTTCGAGGTTGTGTGCATTTGGTGTGGCATGTTTTTCTTTCTGAAAAACACAAGACTTTACAACAAGGGTTATAATCACCCGATTGTTGTGATGAATTTTTGTATTTTTGATCCAGAAAGATAGCTGAAAAAGAATATTTCACCTCACTCAAACCATATTTTTCTACTTAAATAGTTGCTTTGCTGCTTTTGATTTTTAATTAAGTGTATGAAAGTTTTTTTTCTTGGAATAATGAAACATAATTAACTTTCATAAACATACCAAATTTTGGGTTGTGGTTTAAAGCTTATCAGCTTCCACTACCACCCAAAAAAAACAAACCTTTTCACATCAAAGATTTGTATTTACTCCTTTTATTCTTATTTTCTATGCGATAAATTTAAGATTCATTAACTTATTTTTTGTGTTTCAACAAAGACTCAACGATATTTTGATGACTGTAAACTGAAAATTAACGTCAATAATAAAGAGACGATTCCGTTCCGTACTCCTTTAGCTAAGGCCTCGCGGGATATCTGTAAAAACTGGCGCAAGATGACCGTTGTTGATCCTCACTAGCAGCGATTAATAAGAAAAATTGTAGTAAAGTACTTAAGTATCTGGTTGGATCAGTATTTGTTTTTCAGCAGACATATAAATTTTGCTTAGCAGAGCCTTCGGTTTAATGAAACAGCTGTTTTTCTCGAATCCTTTACGTACATTACTAGCCGCGTTTTATTATCACCATGATCTGATCCGGATTCGTTCTTTCAAAAGTGACATGTCGAAGCAAAAATACATACAAAACACATTTATCGATGATGATGATTCAAGTTATAGTTCTAGCTCCAAAACTTTTGAAAATGTTCCTACAAATCACCAAAGAATTAAAAACTTTTATGAAATAATTCAAAGCTATTCCGATGTAGATTTCAAAAAACAATTTATTACAATTTATTTGTATTTTCTCCCATTTGTGCTGCAGCTTTCTCGATTTTATTTACATTTTTTAACATTTAAAGCAGTGTTGCCATAAGAGCATTTTGCTCGATGATTTTTTTTGTTCTTTTTTTTTGGGAAAAATAATACCCATGAATTATGTCAAATATACGTTTTTTTGAACTTAATTATTTTAATTTCACCAATTTATGTCTAGTTTTGTTTAAATATCTCATTATTTCATGGATTATATTCAAAATAAATAAATATAAAGCTTTTCGCTTTCTATTTGAAAAATATTTTATTTCAGTTAGATGGAAATGTTTATATGGCAATAATACAGGTTTTATATAATTTTTTTGCAATGATACCAACATTTACATGTGAAATTACAATGATAAAGCCCTCCTTGTGTGAAAAAAGAATTAAATTTTGGATCTCAAATTGAGATCCAAACACAAAGCAGGATCGTGTGTTGTTGTTGTAATGCATGTAAATCCAAGATCCGGATAAGATCATGGTGATAATAAAACGCGGCTACTATTAGTCGGTCGTGTACAACAAGGTCAACAGAATTGACAACAAAAAATGAGGGAGGCCATTCTGGCTAATTAATAAGACACTAAACATTTCTACTTAATTTAATTTGACCAACTCACACACTTATTTTACCCTTTCCTTTTATTTTGAACTGGGGCTGGCCACGAACCCGACGAAACTTGTGCTAGTTTTGTTTCGGTCTCGTTAAAACTGTAAGGTGTCAGTCTCGTCTCGGTGTGGGTATCGGTTTCTGTCTCGCTTTTTTCTCGTCAGTAGTTTCATCCGTAGTATGATCTCGTCTCGCCTATGTCTATTTGTATGATTTAAATAATTTGATTCGGCTGGGAAAATCAAAACTTAATGCCCACATTACATTATAAACATTGTTGAGTTACTCTTAAAGAAAAAAGTTCCATCGGATGTTATTATTATCGAAAATATCCAGGGCTATAATTGCCATTTGATTGTATAACGACAAAATCTCATGAATAATATTATGCCAAATGGTAATAAATGTTATCTCGATCATAATTATCCTACAGTAAAATTTAACAGTGTTTGCCATCTTGAAATAGAATTTGAAAAAATCTTACATATATTATTTTCTATCACATATGCATAACTTGTAAAATCCATTTATTCTGGACAACAATTTCCATATACAGTTTATGAATCTCCGAAAATTTCGGTAGGTACAAAATTTTGTAATAATTTTTCCTGTATTACATTGACAGAAGAAATAGTGCAAGAAATAAATATAACAAATAGTAATTTAGTTAAGGAGGATAACAGGTTTACTCCAAAAAGGAGAATGTTAAATATTCTTTTTTTCTTGCATTCTGTTGCATGTAGATAAGGCTTCATTAATGCTTTTGTTATGAAAACGCTTCATCTCCATGTAAGGAAGTTTTTTTTGATTTCCAATAATCTTATCCTTGAAAAATGATTCCGTGCATCATCGATCACTTTCCTCAATGGATTAGATTAGATTAGATTAGATTGATTTTTATTGTTTCTGTTCTTGTTTATATTACAAATTATTTTACAAAAAATCGATAAGCATGGCTTTGCCGTCTTCCTCAATGTATTTTGAATCAAAACCCTAGCATCGTTTCGCGTTCCGTTGCATCCTATGTCAACGTAAATAAACTTATATCGGGTGATTTTTTAAGAGCTTGAGAACTTTTTTTAAAAAAAAAACGCATAAAATTTGCAAAATCTCATCGATTCTTTATTTGAAACGTTAGATTGGTCCATGACTTTTACTTTTTGAAGATAATTTCATTTAAATGTTGACCGCGGCTGCGTCTTAGGTGGTCCATTCGGAAAGTCCAATTTTGGGTAACTTTTTCGAGCATTTCGGCGGAATAGCCCGAATTTCTTCGGAAATGTTGTCTTCCAAAGCTGGAATAGTTGCTGGCTTATTTGTGTAGACTTTAGACTTGACGTAGCCCCACAAAAAATAGTCTAAAGGCGTCAAATCGCATGATCTTGGTGGCCAACTTACCGGTCCATTCCTTGAGATGAATTGTTCTCCGAAGTTTTCCCTCAAAATGGCCATAGAATCGCGAGCTGTGTGGCATGTAGCGCCATCTTGTTGAAACCACATGTCAACCAAGTTCAGTTCTTCCATTTTTGGCAACAAAAAGTTTGTTAGCATTGAACTATAGCGATCGCCATTCACCGTAACGTTGCGTCCAACAGCATCTTTGAAAAAATACGGTCCAATGATTCCACCAGCGTACAAACCACACCAAACAGTGCATTTTTCGGGATGCATGGGCAGTTCTTGAACGGCTTCTGGTTGCTCTTCACTCCAAATGCGGCAATTTTGCTTATTTACGTAGCCATTCAACCAGAAATGAGCCTCATCGCTGAACAAAATTTGTCGCGAAACACATTTCGAACCGAACACTGATTTTGGTAATAAAATTCAATGATTTACAAGCGTTGCTCGTTAGTAAGTCTATTCACGATGAAATGTCAAAGCATACTGAGCATCTTTCTCTTTGACACCATGTCTGAAATCCCGCGTGATCTGTCAAATACTAATGCATGAAAATCCTAACCTCAAAAAAATCACCCTTTAGTATGTATCGGCTAATGCAAATAAAGCTATACTGCTTGGACTCTTATAATTGTGATAAAATGTTCCATCTTGACGCAAGCTGTTAAATGATATGTGCTTGCTCCCAGGAAGTTTGTAAATTTAAATCGAGTAGCAAATTCTTTTACTACTTGCACCCATTCTAAATTGGGATTCGGAAACTGAAAAAGTCCAACAAAAAACCGAAATTATAAAACGATTAACTACCATAGTTCAACATTTAGCATAGTAATTAAAAGCGTATCGTTTGGATTTTAACTAATGTTTTCTGGATTTTTTCAGGCAAAATTATTTGCAGCAGAGTGCATCCAACATTGAAAAGAGACCAGATATTGTCTCTTAAAACCAAAAAAAGCCACTAAATCTCCCTAGAACTTGCAGGAAAATGCGTGGGACAGTGAGGGTATCTATGTTCATTGGTAACAGTTAGTCAGTCAATATATTCCCCCATGCATTAGCTCCTTAACAACTCCAATCTCTATAATATGAATAGTTTCTTAAAATCCTGTTTAAATCATTTTTTTTATATTTGATCAAGAACCATCGGGAAAATAAACAGAATAAATCTTCACTGTCTTCTGATTTTGTAACTCATTTCTATACCTACATATGTTCTCCAAAATTAGAGTTGGCACGAGAGTGAATTTTGATTTTATCTCTTTACGAGAATCGCAACCCCACCACCAATTTGAACTATTTTATCTATTCGATAGCATTTGTAAACCGATGATGAAAGTCTGATTTCAGTTGTTAACCGTGTTCCCATTACAGCAACATTTATACGAACGCATACAAAAGGTTTTAATGTGGTAGTTTTTCTGACAATGACTACATTTGGCAATTATGACATTGAATCAGCTTACCTTTAATTTCTATTTTAATGTTCCAGTTTACTTGTGTGTGCAAAATCGAAATCAGTTTTAAGAACATTTACATCTGTATCATCTAACCCATACAAAACAACTCTAAAAGATTTAGCACATTTTAGGTCATCAGAAAAATACTGACAATTTTCAACTTCAAGTTTATTAAGAATTACATTTAACGATTCTATTGATTGTAGACTTTTTTTTATCACAAATTACATGATCTTAAAGAAAAGAAATCAGGGCCTTTTCAATATTATATTTGATTTAGGTATTCCTTATGAGCCAACTCGCATGTCGAAACTTTAGAATATGAACTCAAACACCTTTGATTTCAACATGAGTAAGAGTATTCTTTAAATATATTAAAGACCAGTGTACCGCGCACTTAAATGTTGTTTAAATTTGTTTGTAATTTAATTCTTGTTTGTATTTATATGTTTTTTTAGAGTGCATTATGTTGTCGTTGGTTTTTTTTTTTCTTACCAACTACTTACACTGTACAAAATGATGAGCCATATGAGCACAATTTTTGTGTTGGCAATTCTGGTCGTAAGGTATACTTTGTTTTAAGCTTTCTTCCGAAAAAAAAATTGACTAAAAAAACCTGATCTGTCGTGGATTTAAAAAAGGAGATCCATCCGACCCCAAAAATTGCAAGGAATATTTTTTTAAATACTTCGAATAAGATCTATTCTTCATTTCTATGTAAGAGACTTATCGACTGGGTAGAAACCAACCATATTAACAGTGAATATTTATCTGTATTTCGCTGATGGGTAGCAGCTTCCTGCTTATACATACATACTTATTTTATATCATTTACATAATAGCGTTACCAAAGAATGTTCAGTCTTTTTGAAGTTCTCTGCAGTTCCTCCAAATAACTGTCAAAGTCCCCAAAACCTCATGGAATTGAGAATTCTAAACTTTTCTTCCTCTTTTGTCAATACGCTGTCATATCTCTTGCCTCGGCCGGAACTAGTTAGTGGATTGAAAAATGAACTATGTGTTATTAACAAGAATTTTGAAATTGCCTGATTCCGAGAAATAATGTTTTGTATTTCATATTTTCCAAATAACTGTCCAAATAACTGTCAAAGTGCTCAAAACCTAATGGAATTCTGAAGTTTGCTTGCTATTTTGTCATTACGCTATCATATCTCTTGCCTCGGCCGGAACTAGTTAGTGGATTGAAAAATGAACTATGTGTTATTAACAAGAATTTTGAAATGGCCTGATTCCGAGAAATAATATTTTGTATTTCATATTTTCCAAATAACTTTCCAAATAACTGTCATAGTCCTCAAAACCAAATGGAATTCTGAAGTTTGCTTCCTCTTTTGTCATTAGGTTGTCATATTTCTTGCCCCGGAACTAGTTAGTGGATTGAAAAATGAACTATGGGTTGTTAACAAGAATTTTGAAATGGCCTCATTCCGAGAAAATTATTTTTTATTTCATACTAGCTGACCCAACAAACCATCGTCGTTCTATAAAAACTCCCTAAGTCCATTTTTGGTAAAAATGAGATAAATAAGCCAAGCTTATGCAAATGAAAAAATCTATATTCCGCCAAAACTCCCAAACCTCTATATTCCTTCATTATTAAGTTATAAAGAATTAAAACTCCCGAAAACCAAAAAATTAAAATTTGTTTTTTATATTTGATCAAGAACCATCGGGAAAATAAACAGAATAAATCTTCACTGTCTTCTGATTTTGTAACTCATTTCTATACCTACATATGTTCTCCAAAATTAGAGTTGGCACGAGAGTGAATTTTGATTTTATCTCTTTACGAGAATCGCAACCCCACCACCAATTTGAACTATTTTATCTATTCGATAGCATTTGTAAACCGATGATGAAAGTCTGATTTCAGTTGTTAACCGTGTTCCCATTACAGCAACATTTATACGAACGCGTACAAAAGGTTTTAATGTGGTAGTTTTTCTGACAATGACTACATTTGGCAATTATGACATTGAATCAGCTTACCTTTAATTTCTATTTTAATGTTCCAGTTTACTTGTGTGTGCAAAATCGAAATCAGTTTTAAGAACATTTACATCTGTATCATCTAACCCATACAAAACAACTCTAAAAGATTTAGCACATTTTAGGTCATCAGAAAAATACTGACAATTTTCAACTTCAAGTTTATTAAGAATTACATTTAACGATTCTATTGATTGTAGACTTTTTTTATCACAAATTACATGATCTTAAAGAAAAGAAATCAGGGCCTTTTCAATATTATATTTGATTTAGGTATTCCTTATGAGCCAACTCGCATGTCGAAACTTTAGAATATGAACTCAAACACCTTTGATTTCAACATGAGTAAGAGTATTCTTTAAATATATTAAAGACCAGTGTACCGCGCACTTAAATGTTGTTTAAATTTGTTTGTAATTTAATTCTTGTTTGTATTTATATATTTTTTTTAGAGTGCATTATGTTGTCGTTGGTTTTTTTTTTCTTACCAACTACTTACACTGTACAAAATGATGAGCCATATGAGCACAATTTTTGTGTTGGCAATTCTGGTCGTAAGGTATACTTTGTTTTAAGCTTTCTTCCGCAAAAAAAAATGACTAAAAAAACCTGATCTGTCGTGGATTTAAAAAAGGAGATCCATCCGACCCCAAAAATTGCAAGGAATATTTTTTTAAATACTTCGAATAAGATCTATTCTTCATTTCTATGTAAGAGACTTATCGACTGGGTAGAAACCAACCATATTAACAGTGAATATTTATCTGTATTTCGCTGATGGGTAGCAGCTTGCTGCTTATACATACATACTTATTTTATATCATTTACATAATAGCGTTACCAAAAAATGTTCAGTCTTTTTGAAGTTCTCTGCAGTTCCTCCAAATAACTGTCAAAGTCCCCAAAACCTCATGGAATTGAGAATTCTAAACTTTTCTTCCTCTTTTGTCAATACGCTGTCATATCTCTTGCCTCGGCCGGAACTAGTTAGTGGATTGAAAAATGAACTATGTGTTATTAACAAGAATTTTGAAATTGCCTGATTCCGAGAAATAATGTTTTGTATTTCATATTTTCCAAATAACTGTCCAAATAACTGTCAAAGTCCTCAAAACCTAATGGAATTCTGAAGTTTGCTTGCTATTTTGTCATTACGCTATCATATCTCTTGCCTCGGCCGGAACTAGTTAGTGGATTGAAAAATGAACTATGTGTTATTAACAAGAATTTTGAAATGGCCTGATTCCGAGAAATAATATTTTGTATTTCATATTTTCCAAATAACTTTCCAAATAACTGTCATAGTCCTCAAAACCAAATGGAATTCTGAAGTTTGCTTCCTCTTTTGTCATTAGGTTGTCATATTTCTTGCCCCGGAACTAGTTAGTGGATTGAAAAATGAACTATGGGTTGTTAACAAGAATTTTGAAATGGCCTCATTCCGAGAAAAAATATTTTTTATTTCATACTAGCTGACCCAACAAACCATCGTCGTTCTATAAAAACTCCCTAAGTCCATTTTTGGTAAAAATGAGATAAATAAGCCAAGCTTATGCAAATGAAAAAATCTATATTCCGCCAAAACTCCCAAACCTCTATATTCCTTTATTATTAAGTTATAAAGAATTAAAACTCCCGAAAACCAAAAAATTAAAATTTGTTGTCTATGAAAAGTCCCTAACTGGACTTAAGGAGATTTGTCTGACAAACTTTTTGCCGTTTGTGTTTTGTTTTGAAAATCACTTGTTGTTGCAGCAATTATTTAACGTTATAATTACAACAAACAGTATTTCGGTTGACTCTAGAGATAACAAGTATCAAGCAGTGCTGTAAAGTGCCGTTAAGCATCTTGCACATGAGCTACGAACTACGAACTGCGAACTGTGGATGTTCGCATATTTTGACTTTTCTTTCACATGGACTTTATTTCTATTCGCAGACAGCGACGAATTGAATTACCCTTTTCTCCATATTTTCCTCAGCCATGATCTTTCACACAAAAACAAAACAAGGGTGGTATAATTCTGAGGTTATGTAGCGCGCTAACAATTTATTCGTTGCAGTGTGGATGGTATGTGGAACGCGAATAGAGTTTGACAGTTCGTAGCAACCACACTGCAATTCGTTACTACCAAACTGTTTTTACAAAATTTTCCTGTTTTATAGAACAAAATGGAAATTTTAAATTATAATAATAATGCGATGAGCACTGAAGTAGAAGTGAGTGAATCGGAAAATGATGTAAATGCGGTTCTAAGTGAAGTTGAAGTGAGCTAATGAACCCGATAAATCTGTTCAATAATTCTATAGTTTAATTCAAATTATATTGTGTATCTTAGCATCAACAGGAAGATCTAGATTTTGACAACGACGATGTCAATGTAGATCGAGATTTTGTACCAAATGATGGAGATTTGTCTGTTTCATCTGAAGCCACCTCTGCTCTGTAACCCCAAAAAAACGAAATAGGTGGAACAAAGCAGATCCTGACCGCTGGTCGTGTAATATCCAAAAAAAAGCGCAATTTGGGACAATCTTATGTCTCTAAAAATATTGTTCCAGCTAAAACTCCGAAACCTGTTGATTGTAATAAATGCTACTTCAAGTGTAATGAAAGCTTTACAGAAGACGAAAGGATAGAAATTTGCAGAGAATTTTGGGATATCGGCGATTATATTCGAAAAAAAGATTTTATTTTGCGGAGTATTAAATTTAATGAAACAGCAAGGCAAAGACATCGGAGCCAAACCCCAAAGCATAGAAATCAAGCAACTAAATACTTTTTTTTTTAAACGGATCAAGCGTTCGTTTTTGTCGAAAGTTTTTCCTTCAAACATTGTCAATAAATGATGGACCTCTTAGGTCAGCTATAAAAGGAGCAAACCTAGCAACTGGAACATTTGCTGAGTTAGACAAGCGAGGTCGGCATGCGCCAGCAATTAAAATATCTGAAGCCGTTAAAAATGCGATGAAGGAGCACATTGAGAGATTTCCGGTGATGGAGTCCCATTACTGTCGAAAATCTTCACAAAGAAAATACCTTGATTCACGTTTAACAATCGCCAAAATGCATGAGCTGTACGAAAACGAAAGAATTGCGGAAAACGAAAAAGCAGTAAGTCTGACTACTTAAGTGCCTTGCACATGAGCAACGAACTGCGAACTGCGAATGGACGAACAAACGTGATTTTACATATTTCAAAAAGTCAATTCCACACAAAAACACATTTAAATTATAAGAAACCAATTGACACTAATATTAGAATAATAAAATTTGCATTTTGTTCTCTAAAACAAGAGAATTTTGTAAAAACAATTTGGTAGTAACGAATCGCAGTGTGGTCGCTGCGAACTATCAAACTCTATTCGCGTTCCACATAACATCCACACTTCAACGAATAAATTGTTCGCGCTCAACTTAACCTCAAAATTATACCACTCTTGTTTTGTTTTTGTGTGAAAGATCTTTCGAGTTCATAAGCACAGGGATGTGCTGTAGTGTTGGTTAAACATCGATAGTCTATCGATAGTAAAAAACTATCGCGTACATCGATAGTTTCTAAAAACTATCGAACACACTATCGATAGTTTCAATACTTCCAAATTATTTTACCACAAGGCTATTTTTCTGAACACCGCTGTTTAATTTTCAACTCATACAGCACTGGAAATCTATTGAAAATCTTCATGTCTCATCATTTCAATGTATGATTTTTGGTTTGGGGAACCACCGAATTATAATTTTGTAAGTTGTCATTGTCATCATATGTTACTATTTTTTGTTTAATAAACTAATTTAAAATAAGCACTCTTGATTTTTGTATCATTTGCCTCAAAAGCTAAATTCATTTTTCATTCATAAAAAATGTTGTCTTGTGACCGAAAAACTCGTGAACTGATGGGTCAAATGTTTAAATTTTTTTCAAATTGTTTGGCATCTTTGGGAAGCTTGCCAGCTTGCCACATTAACCAAAAAATAAAGTGGTATTCATCAGGCCGTACCGAACTGTTTTTTTTTGGATTACAATACATCGTGTTTTTTTTTTTTCAAAAAAATACCTTAAAAAGCAAGTTAAATTTTACATTTCTAGTTGCTTAAATAAGTTTGAAATTCAAATACATATTCAGATTTTCAACCGTTTTTTATTATTCAAAAAATGTGTACCTAATAGAAAAGCCTTTTTAATGCTTTTTAAGATATTTAGTAAAACCATCGATAGTATCGATAGTGTTTCCCAAAACTATCGATACTATCAAAAGTGGAAACTATCGATGTTTAACCAACACTAATGTGTTGAAAATAAATTTTCTCTGAGTAAACATCCCTGGGTCAAGTTGACAATTCGTCGCTACCTGCGAATAGAAATAAAAGCTCATGTGAAAGAAAAGTCAAAATATGCGAACATCCACAGTTCGCAGTTCGCAGTTCGTTGCTCATGTGCAAGGCACTTTATAGAAGGATTTTCGGTAAGGAGTAGATTTGTCGTTTTTCAAACCAAAAAAAGATCAATGTGCTGTTTGTACAAAATATATTTCTGCAAATAATGAAAGGAAGCAAGCATTAGAAACTGAATATTCTACCTATGCACAAAGAACGAGAAAAAGAAGCTCTTTCCAACAAAGCTAGTGACAAGGAATTAATTAGTAGGGATCAGTCTTTTGTTACTGTAACTTTTGATCTACAAAGCGTGTTGCAAATTCCGTGTAGTGACGTTTCACCTATGTATTATAGTAGAAAACTTTGCTGTTATAATCTGACGGTTTATGAAGGTGCTCCGCCTAACAATGCGTATTGCTATGCATGGTCGGAGATTTATGGAAAACGTGGAAGGGTTGAGATTGGGACATGCTTATACAAATATCTTCATCAATTGCCAGCACACGTGAAATACGTTTCTTTGTTTTCGGACACTTGTGGTGGCCAAAACCGCAATCAGAATGTTGCTGCTATTCTTTTGTACTGTCTTCAAGAAGATTCAATTAAAATTGAAGAGATAGAGCAAAAGTTTCTTGAATCAGGCCACTCGATGATGGAGTGTGACAGCATGCATAGTGCAATTGAGAAACAAAAAAAGTATGCCTCAGTTTACACGATGCATGACTGGTTAAATATATTTCGCCTTGCTCGCTCAAAAAGAGAAAAAATGAAAAATAGCTAATACGAAGTAATTGAGCTAAAGTTCAACGATTTTCTTGACATTTCAACACTAGCCAAAGCAACGCTCAAAAATGTCAATATTGATACCGACGGAAGAAAAGTAAATTGGCTTAAAGTAAAAAGTTATATAGCAAACGTTGCCCAGGTATCTTGCAATACCGATACGGTCATCATAGCCCCTATGCAACAATTAATGTCAGTGGAAGAGGAAGGCATAAAAATGCAATATTATTAAGCACACTTAGAAATGAACAACTACCAATATCGTACCAAAAAAAAGGACTTTTTGCGTTTATGTGAAAAAAACGTTATTCCTGAAGAATTTCACAGATGGTACAAATCACTTCCTGTATATCTGGGCTTTAATTAGCAGACCGGATTCCAGAGGCAGCATTGGAAAGCAGCAGTGATGAAGAAGAATAAAAATTTCGCAACAGGTTTCATTTTTTTTATTTCGAAAGCTTTTTTAATTTTTTAATTTTTAATTTTGTTATTTTTCTTAACTACTTATTTTCCTTAATTTTAAGTTTGAAGATTGAATTGATTTCATATTAATTAAAAAAATGCAAAAGTTTATTTTTCTATAATAAACAGACATTTTCTGCGTCTTTAGTTGTCAACATATGGTTTTAAGTAATAAAAATGTTAAATGAAAATCATAGTTTTCATGTTTTTTTTTCCAAAGAAAACTCCCTAAGTCCTTTTTTCCCATTTAATTCATTCCAGATTAACAATTTGCAACAAATTAATTTGCATAATGGTAAACCAAAACCCTTTCTACTATTAAAGCACAAGATCGTGCGATTTTGGTTATTTTTGGATTTTTTATAATGATTTCTAACTTTAAATTCAAATATCTCAAAACACAAAAAATGGACTTTAATAGAGTTTTAATAGAACGACGACGAAACGTTGTTTTGTCATATTTCTAGAGAAAATTTTGATGAAAATAAATAATTAACTTATTTTAAGTGTGTAAGGATGTGGTATTTAAGTGGGAGAGGTATAGAGCACTGTAAACGGTGACAAAATATTGAAATAATAAATCACCAAACTAATTTTTTAAAATTAAATAAACATATCGCTAGTTATGACAATACCATATCAATCCCTTAATGCAACGAGTGTACAATATTTTTTATGATCCCATCTTTCGCCAATACAAACAAACTGGATGGTTTGCCCACTCGAGAGCACGCTACGTATAATTGTCCTTGTGAAAAACATGAAGTGCTCAAATCTAAGGGGCAGACAGACATCGTTTGGCCTTGAGACTTATTGATAGTCATTGCAAATGCATTGGCACATCTGTGCGTATGATAGGGATTTGCGTTAATAATATATTTTCACCTCGGAATTTGTCATTTAGAATTATGGTTTCGATAACATTTTTCATTAATTTTTACTTGCGACATTTAGGAACTATATGGCAAGTTTTGCATTAGTGCAAAATTTCGAACTCGAGATTTTAATCAAACATGATACATTTCGAAGTCGAAAAAAGTGGGTCCCTCGATTCCGTCCGGTCTGTTTTGTCTGTCTGTCCACGCTCCTACAGCCTAAACCATTGGGTCGATTGAGTTCAAACTTGGAAGTTAAGGTTTTGAGCAGATTCGCGTTAGGCGTTTTTTTCATTTTTTTTTTAAGATCAAAACTAACAAACAAAAACTAATCCCATACAATTTTTTTGGTCCAAAAACGAAAATTATAGAATTTTCTCAAAAACAAACCGATTAATTTTTTTTAAATTTTGTGTAAAATTTTATTTTTTAACTTGGCTTCTTTTAATAAAAAAAACATATTTTTGTATTGCTCAGGAAAGGTACCGCTCATAGAACCGTTTTTTTGTTTTTTTAATTTTCTCAGCAACTTATGAGCTGATTTCAATAATTTTTTTTTGAATAAGTTCTTATATTGCCTTAGGTTAGGTTAGGTTAGGTTAAGTTAAAGTGGCTGTTGGTTGGGACGTCCAACACACTTAGACCAAAGTATGGTCCGTTGTGATACCACATGGATCAGTTAATCAGCTTAACTCGTTGAACCAATTGGAGCTTCGAATGAAGCGTAGGAGACAAGTGATGTCTGAATTCTTTAGATCACTGGTATCGTTAAAGTAGTAGTCTCCAAGGTGGATTCTACGTCTTTGTGATAAGGCAGGGCATGTGCACAGAAAATGAGAGATTGTCTCTTCTTCTTCTTCGTCCATGCAACTCTTACAAAAATCATTTGCAGGGGCTCCGAGTCGAATAGCATGCCTTCCTATTAAGCAGTGCCCAGTCAGGACACCTATAACGTAGCTAATGTGCAATCTACTCAGAGAGATTAATTGTTTTGAGCGCCTGGCGCTAAGATTAGGCCAAATTAGTTTAGTTGCGACACAAGTGGTGGTGTTATTCCACCTGGAGTTTGTTTTCTATATGGTATCTTGCTTTAGCATGAGCTTACATGTAGCTAAGGGGATACCTATGCTAGCATTGTGAGCCAGCAGAGGTAAAGTTGTTCCGCTTTTTGCAAGTTCGTCAGCTTTGCAATTTCCTGGAATGTTTCTATGGCCCGGCACCCAGAAAAGGTGAATGTTGAACTGTGTAGCCATCTCCGTAAGAGATGATCGACAATTTAGGGCTGTTAATGAATTTGTGGAGACTGAGTCTAGGGACTTTAACGCGGCTTGGCTATCCGAGAAGATGCGTATATCATTAGTTGATATAACGTTTTCTCTAAGCCAGGATAGGACTTCTTTTAGTAGTAGTAGTAAGTAGTAATAATGACTTTATTTCAATATAAAAGTTACAAACAATTTTTGTTTTCTAAGTCTATTTTGGTTTGGCCCACGGCCGTCTACCAGATTGGCATTGATTTAAATAAAAAGTTAAGTCTATAATTTATATTTATATTATTTTAATTTATGCGGATGGATTAGAAGTCACCCTCAATTATGCGTTTTCTGAAGTGAAGTGCGCTTACGGTGTAGTTGTACAATATGTCCCAGCCTTGTTCTCCGTTTAAAATATCGATGGCAGCAACGTCATTCAGAACATATGAACCGAAAAATTGTTTTCGAATTACCTTTAAAATTGGACATATTGCTAGAAAGTGTAAAACGTCTTCCCTAGCTTTCATATTACATATGTTGCATAATATAGGTAGTTCTGGTCGGTGTGGGATGTAATTAAAATTAACTAATTCTCCTCTCATTTTAAGAATAGTGCTTATTTTATCAGTTGTATAGCAGTTTAAAAGATATGTTTGTTCTTCTAGATTGTATTTAAGTTTGCTATAGTACACCCTGTATTGGGAAGCTTGGGCTTCATTGACATATTTTTGATATACAGTGTTGCTAGTTTTTTCTAACAAGTTATCAAACTGTCTTCTTAGAGATTCAGAATTAAGATCTAGACGCTCCCATTCTTGCATTAGATTTCCTTTTGTTCTTATAACATGCTTAAGGACTTTTTTAGGTAACCTCTCTTCCTCCATCGCAATCACTTTTATCATGTAATTGAAATGCATTTTTAATGTGTTCAAAAACATAGGAGCCGTTCCCGTTTCTAAATGTAGCATGTAGTTGGGTGTACTACTTGGTAATCTAAATATTCGCTTAAGAAAGTAGCGCAGAAATTTTTCAACTGCTTCAAATGAACAGTATCCCCACACTTGGGCTCCATATAAAAGAATTGTGGATGCTGTCGATTGGAATAGCTGTTGCTTAGCACTGTGACTTACATGTCTATTACTTATGCATTTGCCCCAAACTGAACATATCGCGCGTTTAGCTTCAGATAACTTGCTTTTAAGATGTTTGTTTAAGCTAACATTAGGGGTGATAAGAACTCCAAGGTACTTGTATTCTCGAACAATTTCAATGGGTTTATCTTGCAAAGTCCACTTTTCATTTCGACTGTATCTTCCGCCACCATTTCTAAATATCATCATTTTGGATTTTGTTAGGTTTACAGAGAGATTCCAAGTGTTGCAGTACCCATCAAGCCGGTTTATCATAAGCTGCATACATTCTACAGTATCTGCGAGAAAAACGATGTCATCTGCAAACATAAGCGTTGGAATACTTGTTCGGTCTATCTCAATCCCACCTCTTACGGTCTTCGTTATGTCCTTTATATATAGTATAAAGAGTAATGTGCTCAATACACAGCCTTCCTTCACACCCATTGTAGTCTCAAAACCTTCGGACAAGAAGTTTCCATCCCAAATGGAAGCTATATTATTTGTATACATTGCTCGCAAAACGTTTATTACTTTTGTCGATATTCCATATCCATAAAGCTTATAGAAAAGCGCCTCTCTAGAAACAGAGTCGAATGCTGCTCGAAAATCTATAAAAAATGCGTAAAGTTTTTTGTGGTTCCTCTTGTAGATTTCAACGATGTTAGTTAGCGTAAATATTTGGTCGATTGTGGAATAGTTCTTCCTGAAGCCCGCTTGAAATTCATGAATGATTTTCTTCTTATCTACCCATTGAATAAGTCTGTTAAAAAGCACTGCACCAAAAAGCTTGGTTGAAGTATTTAAAAAAGATATTCCTCTATAGTTTGTCGGGTCATTACAATCACCCTTCTTGTGCAGTGGAAATATTATTGATTTCAAAAAACTTCCTGGTATATCAGCGTTTTCAAAAATGCGATTGAATTCAAATACAAGCGCTGAAAGGAATTCACTCGTACAGTTCTTATAAAATTCAAATGAAATGCGGTCGTCTCCTGGGGCTTTGTTATTTTTAGAGTTAAAGATTACATTTTGAACCTCATCTAGAGTTATCGGTGAATCTAGGAATTCATCAACAATCCACGGTGCTGCATATTGAAATGGCTGGGAGATTTGTGTTGTGTTGAGCAAGTTTTTAAAGTGATCTTTAAGTTGTTCCGCTTGCAAGCTTAGTGCGATATTGTTTTTTCTACCATTGACATGCTTAACAGCTTTCCAAAACTCTGCTGGGCATTTTGCTTTGTTTAAAAGGGCAATATTTTCCTCGTTAAACGTTTGTTTTTTAGAAAGGCATACGTTTTTGAAATGCTTATTTGCTTCTGCATAAAGTTTTTTTAACGTATTGGTGTTGTTCTTTCTAACAAGCTTGAGAAATGCAAAAGATGCATCTCTAGCTCGCTTGCAGTCTATATCAAACCATTTTTGTTTGCTCCTACCTTTGGCATTTTTTAATGGTGTTATTTTGGGTACGGCTTTTTTCATTATTTCTGTAAGGCTTTCAATATTTGGTGGCGCATTAACATTTGTCAGAGCTACGAGTTCTTTGTTGAGGTTTATTTGATACGATCTTCGAAAACTATCTCTCCATAGTAGTTTTGGTAGGAGGCTCAACTGTGTTATGCTGCTAATTAGTGGGTTTTCGTGCAAGTATAACGTAACTTCAAGAGGCATGTGGTCAGAATATGTCTTTGTTCCTACCTTGAATTCCTTAAGAAATGAGCACAAGTTTTCGGTTATAAAACAGTAATCTATGACAGAACATGCTGTCCCACGTAGAAATGTGAACTCCCCACGCGAATCTCCCTCACAGCTTCCATTCAGTACTCGGCAATCAAATGCATCCATTAATTCCAGAATCGCACCACCTTTGGCATCACAGATCTCGTCCTTAGAGTCGCGTTCTGTATTTATCAAGGATGTACCCAATTCACTGACAAAGTTATTTTGCGACATGCCTATCCTTCCATTAAAATCGCCGATAAGTACTAAATTCACCGAATCTAATGCGTTCAGTAGGTCGTTGATTTTGTTGTAGTCACGCGCCCAGTGATTGCAGTTTAAATATATCGGCACGATGTGAGAGGTGTTTAAGTCCGTTTTCAGTTCAAGTACGTACGATTCTTCTATGTTTTTAAAGCTAATTTTTGCTCCTTCTATCTGTTTACGGATTCCGTATAGTTCACCACCGCTTCCTCTTCCATACACGCTTGTTTTTATTGCAGGTATAAATTTTAATTCATAATTCTTGAAAATATTCTTAACTATTACATCTTCATTATCTAGTAAATGTGTTTCAAATAATAACAAAATATCAAATTCTTTAACATAATTGAAAAATTCTACAAATAACTGTTTATTTTTTAGCCCTGATACATTATAACTTAATATTCTTAAATTTAATAGATTATAATTGTTTTTCTGGTAAACGGATTTATCTCAAAAAGATGGCTCGTGTAAACTCCCACTTGTGTGTGCGCCTAAATTGATTACAGCGGTTGTTCTTGGTGAGCTTACGCCTTTAGGTGCTCTTGCTGGTTGACTTCTTGTACTGTCAGATCCAGATGACGTTGACATTGACGTTTTGTGCACATTTGTGTTGTTTTGTGTTTTGTTATGATTTTGTAATTCACCATTAATTTTTTTAAGGATGCCGGTATCGCTCCAAAAACTTCATGGATTATTTTCACACCGTTTTCTCTACCACATTTTAGTCCCTCTGATGAATCGCAAGTGAATATTTTCCCCCCTACATGCAACTTGTCGTCTCTCAAAGCTATTTTCATTTGTGGCTTCGAAAACTTCTCGCGCAACTCAATCATTAAAGGGATTAGCTTTGCCCTTCTTTGACGAACGTTAGGCGGTAAATCCTTACGGATGCTGATATTTGTGTTTCTTAGTTTGTTTGTTTTGCGTAGAACATTGATAGCTGTGTCTCGAGATTTCATTTTGACGATTATTGTAGCTGTTCTCTCGTCCCGGGTACTTCTTTTATAGCCAGAATTTCAGCTTGGAACACGCTACAATGATCGGGTAGACGAAAGGAGAGACTTAAATTTAGTCTATCTGAGTATACGCCTCCACCAACCCCATCCTCCGTTTTTGATCCGTCTGTATAAAAGTTTATAGGACCATCGTTCAAAAATGATGTATTCTCCCAAGAAGACCTGGGAGGTATAGTCACTTTGAAGCTATAGTTATTAAACTGAGGATGGGGTATGGTGTAGTCAATATTACTGTTTATAGTTCTGAACGAGTTCAAAATAGTGGTGTGGCCAATTCCATTATTGATCCACAGAGAGGAGGCCTGAAGCCGTATGGCAGTATTAGCGGCCGTTTGCTTGCTGAAAATGTCCAGCGGTATTAGATGGAACAGAACATCTAGTGAAGCGGAGGGGGTGGAGCGAAGTGCAGGCTGTTCGTTGGACTTTGCTGAGTTTATCGCGATTTGTCGCTGTATCTAGCGCCGTCCACCATACCACTACTCCATAAGTAAGGATCGGTCTTATGACCGAGATGTATAGCCAGTGTGTAATGCGGGGCTGTAGGCCCCATTTATTACCAATGGCCTTTTTACAGGAGAACAGGGCTACTGTGGCCTTGTTTATTTTCTCTTGAATATTAGGTTTCCAACTTAATTTCTTATCTAAAATGAGACCCAAGTATTTTGCTTGTTCAGAGAATTTAAGTGGTACACCATTTATGAGGGGAGGGTCAATGTGTGGGACTTTGTATTTCCTTGTGAAGAGGACAAGGTCGGTTTTTTGTGGGTTAACGCCTAGTCCACACCGATTAGCCCATCTGGTGAGCTTATTTAAAGCGTTTTGTAAGAGTTCTTTTAGTATATTGGGATGTTTACCCGTTACTGCAATAGCAACATCGTCCGCATAGGCAAACACTCTGTATCCCTCTCTTTCTAGAGTAGTAAGTAATTCATTTATTACTAAATTCCAGAGGAGAGGGGATAGGACACCAACTTGTGGCGTACCTCTGCTGACACCCCTTTGTGTAGTAAAATCGCCCAGTTTTGAATTGATAATCCTGCTTATCAGCATCTGATTAATCAATTCGCTGATCGACTTATCTACCTTCAGAGATGTCAATACACGTGCAATTGCAGATGTGTCGACATTGTTAAATGCACCTTCTATGTCTAAGAAGGCAACTAAGGTGTACTCTTTATGATGGAGGGAATATTCGATTGTACGTACTATACTGTGTAGAGCCGTTTCAACTGATTTCCCTTTGTTGTAGGCATGTTGAGCCTTTGAAAGGAGGGACTTATCAATACTTGCCCTTAAGTGAATATCGATCAAACGCTCAAAAATTTTGAGAAGGAATGATGATAAGCTGATAGGTCTTAGGTCTTTAGGGTTTACGTGACTGGATTTTCCAGCTTTTGGAATAAAAACAACTTTAACTTGTCTCCAAGACGTCGGGATGTATGCCAAATTAAGGCATCCCTTGAAGATGTTTTCTAGGATGGGTATTAGAAAACTTGCATTTTCTTGCAGTTCGGCTGGAATTACACCATCCGGACCAGCAAATTTATATGGTTTAAAGCTGTTAATAGCCCATTTGAGTTTTTCCCTAGTGACTAGACCTTGTGGGGGTATTGTATTGTCACCATTATTAGGTGCAATGTTATTAATAATATTAGAGCTACCAGGAAAGTGAACGTCTAGTAGCAAATTTAGCGATTCTTCGCTTGAATTGGTCCAGAGGCCAGAGGCGTTTTTCAAGCAGCTTGGCATGATTGGATTTTTGGAGAGGATTTTGCGCAACCTGGATGCTTCAGAGCAATCTTCCACGTTGCTGCAGAAGTTTCTCCAGGGCGATCGTTTGGTTTTCCTCAGTTCTTTTTTATATATCTTCAGTGATTCTTTATATGAATCCCAGTCAGACATGTCTCTAGAAGCTTTCGCTCTGTTAAAGAGTTTTCCGCATTCTTTGCGAAGTGGATCCAGCCCTGAGTTCCACCAGTGTGGTTTTTTTTTACCTCTTCCTTGTATAAGAGGACATGCAGTATCTAGAGCTTTGTTTAGGGCTAATGTTAGATTATTGACTTTGTTGTCAAGATCTTCAGTGTTAGAGGGGGTGTTAAAAAGTTCTGGTTTTACTAAACTATTTAACGTTCTCTTGTATTTTGGCCAATTTGTTCTTTTTAGGTTTCGGAAGATCGGTTGGCAAGGTGGATCATTTAAAAAGTTAAATTGGATGTATCTATGATCAGAAAAGGAGTGATCTTTAGATACTTTCCAGTTCAAAATATTATTATAAATGAAGTCGGAGACAAGAGTTATATCTAAAACTTCTTGTCGATTTTTAGTAATAAAGGTTGGCTCTTTGCCAACGTTACTTATGAGTAGGTTAGTGCTTAGAATATAGTCGAAAAGAGACTCACCCCTGTCGTTTATATCTGTGCTACCCACACTGTATGGTGGGCGTTAGCGTCACTTCCGATGATGAGGCCGATGTTGATCCTTTGCGCTTCAGCTATTAATCTCTCCAGAGTGTCACCCGGGAGAGGGCCAAGATGGTCGTGGCCAAGATACGCCGACGCCAGCCAGAATGTTCCTCTGGCTGTTTCCAGACTTGCGGCGGTGATATCTCGATTGCTGAAATTAGGGAGTAAATATACATTTAGGCTACGTTTTACTAATATGCAAGATCTGGGTTCATCCTCACCTGATGCATATAGCACGCAGTATTTGGGAGTCCTGATTCCTCGAACAATAGATTTAACAATCCAGGGTTCTTGAATCAGGACAATATCTTCATCGCTGCTGGATAAGCGAAGAAGAAGGGAGGCCGAAGCCTTTATGGAGTGTTGGAAGTTAATCTGGAGTAACCGCAGCATTTTCGCTGCCGTACTCCCGATCAGCCTCCAACACAGTGATGTCGGAGTCATCCATATCAGAGGACGATTCTAAAAGAATGTCCTCATCTCCGCTGTCGCAGACCTCGGCCTCCATTGCGGAAAAACCTTGGTCGGTGTTAGGAGCTTCCACTGCTACTGGGGATACCTAGGATGCATCGTCTTCCAATGAAGGAAATGTGACCGATGCACCAGGTTCCTCAGCAACCGTTTCCGCTTGTGTGGGTGGGGAAGGGGGAAGGGTTTGTGCCTCAGCCCCATCTTTTTTGTAGACTCTCAGCGGTATTTCATCGAACCCGAACCTAATCACACCTTTTGACTGCGCCAGTGGAGAAAGGGACTCTGCATTGATGATTACAATTGCACCCTTGTAGGGTCCCTTTGGATCCTCCAATTTCACAACCTTCCAGTTGTGAGTAGGAAGGGTTGGATTGGAGAGCCGGATTACCTTCAGAACATGGTCAGCTTCCTTGAATATGGCCGGAACCGTGATGCGAGCTCTTGGTCTGCAAGGAATGTCCTCCTTTGCGACAACCTCCAGCTTAGCACCAGGCCAGACCTCCCCAAGTCGACTAACCGCTAGCGTCAGCAGATCGCACGACCTCCGATCATCACAGACCATCAACTTGGTGTGTCCCTGATGCCAACCGCCATCTTTTGTGATGGGTGGTGGTCCCGGATTGTCAGACATAATCTCGACAAAGCTGAAGGCCAGCTGTCCTTTGGCCAATGTCCAGTTCTCGGCAGAGATCGTGCCATCTACGTCACTTCTGTCGATAATCGCGACTACCATTTTATCCTTCAGAACGTCACTGAAGGACATTTTTGCCTTGCGAGGGTCAAGGGAAGTGCTGATGTTTAGCACTTTAGGGCGTTTGGGTAGTGAAACACTACCTTCCATAGACCTTTGTCGCTTCGACGTTGAGTCTTGGCTGGCCTTTATGTTAGCTTTGGCCAGGAAGCTCTTGGCCCATTTTATTTTGGCGTCGTGCTGAGAGTTTCCTCCAGCGCCTAGTTGTTCACCAAACGTCTGGAGAATCCTCTTAGCACTACGCAAGTCCTTGTAGAAGGCCTTGGAGGGTCTGAGCTTGCGTCCATCTCCCCCAGGACCTTCTTTAGGATTCTTGTCTTTGGTGGTAGAAGGACCTGGCACCATAGCCCTACTACCTCCGACTCGCGGTGTTGAAGATTTGAAAGGTTTACTCTCTTTGGTAGTAGAGGAGCCGTTCTTCACAACTGCCTCACTACAGGAAGAAGGTAATATTACCTGATTATCCGATATTCCACTGGCGACAACAGGGCTGTGAGTGTCCATAGCCATGCCAGCGCCAGTGGAAGAGGGATGAGCAGCAGACAACTTTGCCGTCGTACTGCTGGCCGGTTCGGTCTTTGACTTTTGTTTTGTTTGTTTTGTTTTTAAGTTGTTCATTTGAATCCCACGAGTAGCGGATAAGGGGTGGTCCATCTGTACAGAGATCCGTGTATACAGATAAGGCTGATTAATCCGGAGGTCGCCAGATATCCGGATACTCCGTTAACGACTGAGCTATTTTATAGAAATTGGGCCCTCAGCCTGGCCGATCATCGGCACGGGTCGTATAACACCTTAAATCCAGCCCAATTGGGAAGTTTAAGAGAAGCATATGTTTTGGAAAAGGAGAGACGAACAGCAATTAAGCCATAAGCGTCCCAGGAAGGAAACTAGGCATGACAGACAGTTATACACCATACAGTCAGGGGATAAGGAGACATCAGCCAGTATAATAGCACAGAGCTGACGTAGGAGGGGGTAAGGGATTGGGAAGGGGAGGGGCGAGCGACCTTTGGTTTCAGGACTCTTCTGGAGAAATAATTCCCGAGAATCATTGACCTTACTCAGCTTCTACAACTCGACAAGTTCGACGCTCAGGTAGAAGGATATTGCCTTAACAATATTTGATTATCAAAAGTGCAATTTTTTTATTCGGATTTTCAAAAAAAAATATTGAATTTTTTTTTTCAAAATTCTATATCTCAAAAAGAGGAATACCATTAAGGTTTTCCGACCAAGCTAAATATTTAGGCCTCATTTTAGACAAAAAAAAACTAAATTGGAAGGCAAATATTGATAAAAGAGTAGAAAAGGCTACTCTAGCTCTTTTTACTTGTAAAAAGGCCATAGGATCAAAATGGGGCTTCTCCCCAAAAATAACCCACTGGCTATACACTTCGGTAATTAGACCGATACTCATTTATGGAGTTGTCGTATGGTGGACCGCACTGGACAAGATGGTAAACCTAAATAAGTTCATCAAAGTCCAGCGGTCAGCAGGTATGTGCATCACAGGAGCACTTCGCTCAACACCAACCGCAGCCCTGGATGTGCTTTTAAACCTAGCACCTCTTGACATCTTCTCCAAAATGGTGGCAGCCAACTCATGTGTGAGGCTTAGAGCCACCTTTTAATGGAACAGTAACAATACTGGACATACTACCATTCTAGACAATTTCAGATCTATCCCAGATCGCTTAGACTATACCACCCCTAAAATGGTATTCAGAAAAAACTTCCATGTGTCCATCCCTTCAAGATCCTCCTGGGAAGAAGAGAGACCCCTGGAAGACAATGCGATACACTTCTATACAGACGGTTCAAAGACCGATTACGGAGTTGGAAGTGGTATCTATTCAGAACAACTTAATCTCAGTCTATCATACATACTTCCCAATCAATGTAGTGTATTCCAGGCAGAAGTAATGACGATTAAAGAGGCACTATCCTGGCTCAAAGAAAACGTTTTATCTTGCAAGGATATACGAATCTTCTCGGACAGCCAGGCCACTCTTAAATCTCTCGCGTCTGTCTCCACAAACTCACAAGTAGTCCACGATTGTCGATCATCTCTGAATGAGATGACAGAACAGTTTAATATTCACCTCATTTGGGTGCCGGGCCACGGAGACATTCCGGGAAATTGTAAAGTCGAAGAGTTCGCCAAAAACGGAACACTTCTGCCTAATGTTAGAGAAAATCATAACATAGGAACACCACTTGCTACATGCAAATATCTTCTCAAACAATATGCTCTAGAAGCAACAAATGCTAGATGGTCACAGAGTACCACCTGCCTAAAAACCAAGCAAATATGGCCAAGCATAGACTTAAATCGGTCAAAAGGCTTGATATCCTTGAACAGACAAAATATAAGCTCTACAATTGGAGTAATAACAGGACACTGCCTCATAGGAAGACATGCTCTGAGGCTAGGGGTCTACACAAATGACTTCTGTAGAAGCTGCATGGACGAGGAGGAAGAGGAAACAGTCCAACACCTTCTATGTACATGTCCAGCACTCTCCATTGGAAGGAATAACTTTCTTGGTAATCCCTTCTTCGACAATACCAGTGAACTGGCAACGATTGACACAAAGTGTCTCTCTAACTTTATTAAAAGCACAAAATGGTTTGTTTAATTTTCATTACTCTCCCATGAGTAACCTCATTAGTGGTATCACAATGGACCCTTGAGGTCTAAGTGAGTCAATGACATCTGGACAGCCACTCCAACCTAACCTATATCTCAAAAACGGGTCAACATTTTTTTACGAAATTCAAATGTAGAGCGTATATTTACAATCACTAAACAACTCTATACCAAAAATATTTTTAGAACAAAATTGAAAAATTTTATATATAAAAAATTAATTTAAAAAAAAAACCGCTACAACGATTTTCAAAAAAAAAAACTTTTGAAAAATCAAGGGTTTTTTGATTTATAAAATGGCATTTAAATTTTTGAAGACAAACTTATTTTTCAGGTAAAATTTTGAATCTTAAAATAGTGTTTTTTTAAATTATTTTAACTGTATTAAATGTAACACCCTCCCATCGCACCAGATCAAATCCTTTGCATGAGCCCGAAAGAGCGCATTATTTTGACAAAATTTTAATAACATTCCTATCTTTTATCGAAATTAATGCATTTGGTACATATTTATGTATTTTTATAACTATAACTATTGTAAATACCAACGATGGCCGTGTAGCGCCAATGCATCGGATTAATGAATATGATATATTTTATCAACAATCTATTTTAAAATGTCTATCAAGAAGTAATATCTTGGTACCTTTGCATATATGATTTTAAAATGTTATTCTTTAAGAATAAGGTTGTTTCACACATGATTTACTTGCTTTCGCCTATATAAAAGAATAAATACTTAGTACAAGTTAAAGAAACGGGCCAGAAAGAGTATATGTATTTTCTATTAGAATCACTTTTTCAACCCATACACATTATACCTGTATAGGTACATATTACGTACAACCTCTACCTGCTTACGTGTCACTTCATAACTAAAATCCAAAACGCACAAGAGCCTGAAATCAACACATGAATAGCAATTTCTTGTACCTGTTCGTATGCTTGTTTTTTTTTTTTAATTTTAACGAAGAAAATAAACTGAACGTAATAACTCCATGTTTGCGCTGAAAACTTGAAGGAAAGAAGGAATGTGATTGGATTGTAGTAAGTAACATCTACCTACCAAAAACATTCCTTCATTTTCATCATAAACATGTCTTTATCTATATATCTGCATAAAGCTGAGCACGCCAATGAACTATTTTTTATTCGTTTTAGACACCTACTCAACTACACAACCAATAGGCGATCGCTTTACAATTTAAACATATGTACATGTTCTTCCTCTTTCTTATTTTCAGATAATTTATTTTCCATCCTGGTTCTTCTAATACGAAATTAAAATAAAGCTATCCAAAGGAAAAAGCTTTGAACGAACAAGTTGAATACACAAATAATTGTTTTCGTTAAGTATGCTTACAAGTATTTTTCATTTCCGGGATGAGTTGTCCTAAGATGAGTTGTGTCTTGGGATGAATCGCGCGGTTTTTTTTGACAAATCAAATGGCACTTATATCTTGAAGCCAAACTTAATTTACAGGTATATTTTTAAATCTTATATAGGTACTTTTTTAAACAGACTCTTACACTTCAGAATTTCAGAAAGTAGTAAGCTTATAGCAAGCGTCAAACTACGATCAGAGGCTCATCATAAGTGCATGTGTTAGTTGTTAGAAAAAGATAATACAATTATAGCCTAACACACGCACAAAATACAAAACATAAGTAACATTTAACTAAAGTGTGTCCCAAAATTAACGCAAGATTTGAATTAAATAGAAAACGCCGTTTTTAGTCTTTTGATAGTTATATTTTTATTGACTCGTAAAGTACATAGGATAGGGTTATGTATGGAATAACACATCGGACAAATGGCCTCCACGGCTTTGCATGCACATGCGCACTCTTTTGTTGAAATTTTCCATGACCATTCTGCATAAATGTGGCTGAATTTCGTTGATGCAGCGTTGAATCTCCTCCTTTAATGCACGGGTGGTTGTGGGCTTGTTGACATAGACTTGTGATTTCAAATAACCCCATAAAAAGAAGTCTAATGGTGTTAAATCACACGATCTAGGAGGCCAATTTTGATCACCGAAACGAGAGAGTACACGACCTGGAAATGTCTCATGCAGTAATTGAATTGTTTCACGGGCTGTATGACATGTGGCACCGTCTTGTTGAAACCACATATTGGACACATTTATTACAGAACAAAAAATAAAATGAGAACGTTTACGATAGTGGAGCACTGGTTCTAAACAATGATTTTAATCCCACCTTATTTAAATTTAAATCTATCGATGAGCAGTTTAAGTTATATAAAATGCTCATTCGACTTAAAGCTTCATTATTTCCATAGTTAGTTCTATGGAAGTCAATATGTATAAAGTCAAAAGTACGCAGGTGATGAGTTCCGCCTCGGTAATTTAAATGTATACAAGATAGCAAATAAGGTGCATCAATTTCACCATTAATGAGTTGATGAAAAAATATTAAATCATTATTAACACGCCTTTGATGGAGAGTTTGCAATTGAAGAAGCTGAATACGATGTTCATAGGGAGGCAGATCATAAGGATCATCGCAAGGAAGACCCTTTAGGGCGAAGCGAATGAAATTATGTTGAATTGATTCAATACGTTTTCTATGAATTTCGTAATAGGGAGTCCATACCTGCGAAGCATATTCAAGATGAGGACGAACATGGCAATTATACAAAGAGTAACATAGGGATCATTGAACTCCTTTGCCCAGCGTTTTATTAAACCAAGCATAGAACTTGCTTTATTAACAATAAAATTAATGTGATGTGTAAATTCTAAGTTGGAACAGACATGAACAACTAAATCTTTAAATGTGGAGACGCGACCGAGTTTTTGCTTTGATATAAAATTATCAAATACACTATCGATTCGTTTTTTAGTAAAAGTTATCGTCTGGCATTTAAAAGGGTTGAGTGTAAGGCTATTTTTGCCACACGAAAATGTGAAACTATCAATGTCGGCTTGTAAAAGGATGCGATCTTGGGTGGACTTTATTATCTTAAAAAATTGCATGTCATCCGCAAAAATAAGAACATCACTTGAGCTAAGACATGACGATACGTCGTTTATAGACAAGATGAATAGAAAAGGGCCAAGATGGCTTCCCTGGGGTACACCAGATTCAGCAACAAAAGGTTTAGAATGACAATTTCTAAATTTACCTCATAGGATCTGTTTTCAAGATATGATTTGATCCAAGCTAAGAACAATGGTGGAAAACCAAGAGCTTTAAGTTTAAATAAAATAATTCCGTGGCTAAGTTGGTCAAAAGCTTTGGAAAAGTCAGTGTATATACAGTCAACTTCATAACCTTGTTCTAAAGCGTTTGAACATATGTTTGAGAATGTGAGGAGATTAGTAACGATTGATCTTTTTTTCACAAAACCATGTTGCTGTTCGCAAATGAGATTTTTACTAAAAAATGCTACACTTTCAGAAACAACTTGTTCAAACAATTTAGGTATGCAAGAAAGCTTTGCAATGGGCCTGTAGTTTGTTATATCCGCCTTGTTACCTTTCTTGAAAATTGGTGTAAGAAATGACTTCTTCCATATACTGGGAAATTTGCCTGTTTTTAGAGAAAGTTTAAATAAGAACGTAAGGGGTTCAACTAAGGCATTACTACACTTTTTTAATACTATCGGGGGAATACCATCGGGACCGGCTGAACAGTCATCATTCAACGCAGATAAAAGATCAAGGACCGTACTCTGTAGCACAGGTATGTGACTACAGCTAGTTTGCGAAAAGTAGTGAAGATTATGAAAATATACTTCATCAACTTCTTCAGGGCTATTAACAAATGACTCACGAAAATTTATTGCGAAAGCGTTACAGATATCAACAGTTTTATCTAATGAAAGGTTCTTGTAAGTGAAGTTAACTGGAAAGCCATCTGATTTTTTCTTTGAGTTTACAAAATTCCAAAATTTTTTAGGATTCTCTTTCAAAGAGGTGCCCATATCAGTAACATAACAAGCATATACAAAATTAGAAAAAGACTTAAATTGGTTAAAGAGTTCAACATAAAAAGAGAAGTTGATTGGAGACAGAGTTTTGAGATACGTTTTCCATGCCTTATTTCTTTTGTTACGCAGTAAACGCAATTCTTTCGTGTACCAAGGATGGCTAAAGTTTGTATTTCTTGATTTCTTTATTCTTTAAGGGTACATTTTTTTCCAAACAATAACTAAGGATCTTATAAAAAGTTGAAACTGCTTCGTCAATGTTAGAAAATGCTAATGTATCAGCAATTCCTGAAATGGTTAAATCTTCAGACAACTGCTGGAAATTAGCTCTTCTGAAATCAAAATTATATAAGCAATCAAAGGAATTACTGTGTTCAGTAAGGTGATTACTTAAGTCAAAAAAAAATGTCCAAGGGGGGTGATATTTATCAATATTAGTAATTCCTGATCTAGATTCTAGAACAAGGGTACTAATAGCGTCAGAAGAAAAGACTAAATCGAGAATTCGATTTTTTTTTAATACAGCTTCTTTGCTGTAAGTCAGTAAGAACTATCGAGAAGAGATAGTTCCGATTGTGAAGAAGAAGGAGAGGCTTCAAGGCAGGATTCGTCTTCGGATGGAATCCAGTCAATGTGTGGTAAATTAAAATCACCTAGAAGTAAAATATTGGTGTCAGAGCTGGACAAATTTATAAGATAGTCTAATGCCAAGGAGAGATCGTTATAAACAGACCCCAAACTTTTTGGAGGAATGTAGACGTTTAAAATGAAAATAGTCTTAGTCTGTACCATTATCTTTACACATACATACCAGTTCAATTTATAATTCAAATGGAAAAGATACAGAAGAAGAGAAATATGTATTTTTTACCGCTATGAGAACACCTCCACCTAAATCCTTTGCATTACCAATATGACGATCGTTTCTGTAAACTTCGAACACTTGACTGAAAAGTTCTGTGTCGGAAAAGCTTGAATTAAGCCACGTTTCTGTCAAAACTAATATGTCGTGTGGAAATGATTGGGAGTTAAGGAAAATGTCAGCAGTCTTGCTACGAAGTCCCCTTACGTTTTGGTAAAAGAGCGCAAGCCTGTTAAGTTTTTTGACTCGGTTTTCAAAGCAACACCTTGTTTTTGACATTGAGTAAATGCTTTGACTAAAGTCTTTGCGGGCCATATATTTGTGTTGCAAATAGAATCAAAGAAATTGGGATTCGTTATTAATTTAAAAGAGGAAACAAAGCTATTTGGTTTACTGATCTTAGTACACCTAATGGATGAGCTGGAAGGTATGCTCTTGGTAGATACTAAGTGGGAAGTTATATCTTCTGGCGTTGTAACTGGGTCCAAACGAGATATAAAAATTATTTATTATTATTATAATTATTTATTATTTTGCATGGTAAAGATTACCACAAGGTCCGAAACAGGCAAATAGAGGATTATTATTAGCACCCTCTTGGCAGTTTTTATTGTAGCAATCCATATTTTACGAAGGAATAATAAAAAAATATAAAAATATAGATACAAATTTATTTAAATTAAAGAAAATAATCACGGGTAGCGGGACTCGGACCTAGGTGCTTCGACAGAATCAAATCACGCTTTTACTTTTTTTTTTTTTTTTTTCTTTTTCAAATTCATTTTTATTAATTCATTCTTAGGACTATCTTAAAGCTAGACAAAAATTCATAAAACTAGCCTAATTATCCATAACTTACAACTAACTTACTGGTCCCATACGGACACTCTAAGTTAAACAATAATACTTAATGCTAATGCCTTTCGGCCCTAAGATCTATTTAATTTCAATTCATTTTATTTATTTGTGTATTCATTAGAAAATTTAGCAAAAACTAATGTCAATATCCTTTTTTATTTTTACTTAAAAACTACTTAAAATAAGGTCCTTAATATAAAACTTAAAGCTAACTAAAACTACCTATTCTACCTATAAACTACTTAAAACTAGAACAACCACAGCAGCAAATCTAACTATCTAACGTTTTTTGTTTTTCATATTTTGTCTTTTTTTTTATTTTTATTTTTTTGATTATTCCATGATTTTTTTTTTTTAATTTTTTCTTTTTTTTTTTGTATTTTTTTGTATTTTTCTTTTTTGTATTTTTTTTTTGTGCCACCATGCCTATTCTACTTAAAACTAAACCCTAAAACTATAAAACAAGTATGTAAGCCGGCCAAGGCTTAAAACCCCATCCCGACTACTCACTATCAAGTGCCGATTGAAGCCACCAAAACTGGCTCTCCTGCTTCACCCTATCAGTTCGGTCCCGTTCGGACACAGCCCTACTGAACCGAAGGAGCTCTGCTCCGTCGTGTGCCATGACGTCCCGATTGTACAGGAGTCGCCTATCCACGGTTCGTCGTCTGACGTGGTAGATTAACGGAACTGCCAATCTATCCTGTATCAGACCGCATCTATCTAAAAAGAGGAATGCCTCTGGTGGAATGAAGCCGCTCAAGCGTGCACTTTCAAAAAACTCGTCGTTCGGATAGAATGCCCCGAAAATTAAATTGTTGGTCGAAGACATAGCTCTTGCAATGTGACCTCGAACGAGTTTTATCACGAAATTGTCAATTCTGTTGATTCGAGCCCTGTTGTATAGGACCTCGTTGGAATAGTAATGCACGTAAGAAGATTCGGCTGTTCGATATAAGCCGGTACAGCGTCGTAAACACTGCCGCTCGAACACCCGAAACTTCTCCATCTGGGAAGGGGCAACGTTGAACCACACAGGACAACCATAAACGATCATCGGCCGTATGAGGGCCATATAGCAAATTACCTTCACTCTGGGGTCAAGCCGACTGCTAAAAAAACAGCCGTTTCGTCAGAGCGAAGGCTCCTCGGGCCCTGGTCAGAGCAGCATTTATATGTCTGTCGAAATACAAATACTGATCTAACCAGATACCGAGGTACTTCACTACACTTTTGCTCGCTAATGGCTGCCCGTGAAGATCAACGATAACCATCTTGCGCCAATTCTCGCACGTATCCCTCGTGGCCCCAGCCAACGGAGTCCGGAACAAAATTGTCTCCGACTTCTGGACATTTATTTTCAGTTTCCAGTCGTCGCAATATCGCTGAATCTTGTCGAAATCACGCTGCAAGAGAATTCTAATAACCTCAACCTTTCAGGCCGTTCTGTACGCAATTAGATCGTCGGCGTACGCAATTGCCTTTGTAAGACTACCTATCAGATCGCTGGTGTAAATGCTGAAGAGAATCGGCGAATTCACCGCTCCCTGTTGAAGACCATTTTTAATTAAGAATGTTGTGGTAGAAGTTACATTGCCACTTTTGACAACAAACTTTCTACCGTTAAGCATATCATACAGTATATACAACAATGGCTTGCTTATGCCAAGCCTGCTCAGTTTTAGGTAAAGACCCTCTAACCATACGGTGTCAAAGGCCTTTTCCGAATCAACCAGAACAGCACCTGTGCATGGTTGTTTTGATTTGTTCCATTGGATATCAGAAACGAGTTTAGACGCAGCATGAATTGTGTCATGACCCGCCTTGAACCCGAACTGTTTATCCGGAATTATTTTGTTGTCCGCAGCCCACTTAGTCAGAGCCCTATTAATGATTTTTTCGAAAACTTTGCTGATGCTCGGAAGAAGACTTATAGACCGAAGATTTGACGGGTTGGAGTTGTCCTTTCCCTTTTTCGGGAGAGGATGAACCACAGCGGTCTTCCAATGCACTGGATAATATGCATTATTCAGTGCATTATTGAAGAGTGTGGTGTAAATGTCAATTGCCTCCATCGGTAAATGTCTTAGTACAACGTTGGATATACCATCGACACCTGCTGACTTTTTATTTTTTATTGAGTTGAAGATGAGCTGAAGCTCAACCTTCGTCACTAACAAGGGACTTGGTCCCGTTTGCTCGGCGATTATGGCATTTGCCAAGGAATCGTCATCGAACCGCATAAAACCGCGGTTCTCAGATCGCCAATGTGTTATATCATTTCGAAGGTAAAAGTGATTAAGTAGGGCTCTGTTTTCCAGGTCGTGGTTGGGGCGAATGCTAACATTCACCTTGTACACTTGCTGGAAAGCAGCTCCCACCGCCTCCACTTTTTCCTTCGGATCTTCAATTATAGAAAGGTCATCGTCAAAGATGGCTTCTTCTGGATCTATTTGCGCTGTCATGAGTACGTCTCTGTTCTCTTCAGTTCTTTGGAGTTTCAGACACGGAAGGTCATTGTCGTTCTTTTTCCTGAATATCTTGTTGATTTTAGGGAACATACTAGGGTCACTGGAATTAACTGACCGGATCTTGCGGTCCCAGTACTTGTTAATTGATAACCTGTAGTTCTCCTTAATCAACAGATTGACATTTTTTATTGACGACTTCAGTGTCCTAACCTCCAAGTCGTGTGGGTCTGTGAGTCGTCTGTACAAGTTTTTGAGTCTTGTCAGTAAGCCACTCTTGTGCCTACGTAGTGCGTCAATAGTCGCGTTTCTGTAAGCGTCCATTTGGTCCCGTTCTTTGTACTTTGGTATTGTCCGTTCCATTGTTCGTTTTATTGTTTCGTCCATCTGTTGTAAATGTTGGTTAATTTCTGTATTTGTCAGGTTTCTGTTGTTTGGTGGGGCTATGTCACTCGAACGAAGTTCTCTCGCTAAGGCGTTGGTGAAACGAGGCCAGCGCATCTTACTGTAATTGTAAGAGTGCACAGCAACGTATTCCTCCAACTCCACGCGTTCGTTCGGAATCTGAATTACAGCAGCCAGTCCGCAGTGATCACTGTCGTACTCAACTGTCTGTAAGCAGTTTCGAGGGTGATTACCCACTTTGTCTGTAACTGTCAGTCTTGTGTCGTGCAGCAAAAGATCCAGAAAGGAGTCGCTTCTTGGATACGATGGCTTTTCAGTAGCCAGCAGGTCGACGCCATATTCAACGCTGTTAAGATTCATCAAATTAAAAAGATGGTTACCTCTGGGATTACTATGTTGATTTCCCCAATCTTCATGTTTTGCGTTCAAATCACCGGCCAAGATGAAATAGTTTTCTTCCAAACTCAGTTTCAGTTCCCTAAAAAGAATCTCGAGTTCTGAAGCAAAGTAAGTAACCTGCGGAGCTGCAGCCGCAATCATATACATCCGCTTCCCTTGAGTGAGAGAGATGCATCCAACGCAAACTTCTAGCGTCTTGAGCTTTCGCAATTCATTGTTGTATATGACTTTATAATTAATGCCTTTTCGTATAAAGAGAGCAACACCGCCCCCTTGAGTGGAGTCGGGCCGGTCTCTTCTTACGATATTGTAATTTTTATGAGTCAATTTGTGTTTGTGGTTTAGCTTAGTTTCGTAGCCATAAACACATCGGGACTGTAGTCTTTCAACAATTGGAACATATTGGCTCTTCGTTCAATCCTAATCAGTGAATTTACATTCACAGCTAGGACTTTTAGGCGCATCTCCGGCAGCGCGCCCATTATGGTCTAAATTGCGCCAGGCCAGGCAACAAAGAGTAGAGATGATCTACCCTTTTGCCTTGCTCCTTTATCTGACTTTGCAGCCCTGTTAGTTGACCCTGAATGCTCAACAACAAGGCTACAATGTCAGGCTGCACCTCTGGTGCCTTAGGCACAGGGGCCTTTGGGGCAACCGTTGGTGGAGCCTGTCTCGTATTCCCATTCCCTGACACCATTTGGGCGTAGGAAAATTTGGGATCCACGAATTTTTATATTGGAGCCTGTCGAACTGTTCGACTTCTTTCGGCTTTTTGACTGGCCTGTTTCTGTTTCATTTCTTTGACCTTAGGGCAACCCCTATAGCTAGCCGGGTGCCCTTGGTTTCCACAAAGGACACACTTGAGCTGGGTTAAATCCTCAACCCGCTCATTCCCCAGCTTGCATTCTCCTTCATTGTGGGTTTCTGAGCACCTGACACAGCGCAACTGCATATTGCAGTTGGCTCCGGCATGGCCGAACCTCTGGCACTTCGTACATTGTAAAATGTCGTCGTGCCTTTTTAATGTGTCCCAGTGTACAGTTTGATAGTCGAGGGATTCGATTTTTCTCAGACTCTCAAGACTACTTTGGGGCGATAATGTTACGAGGAACATTGGCAGCCTATAACCCCCTCGCCTGGACTTCACCGTAGTGAAAGGCTTGACCCCGATAAAATCGAGATCGTCAGTGGCTTTTTCACGGAGCTCAGCTAAGAGCGCCTCCGGTTCCGTGCAGGAACTTATGCCCTTCAGAAGGACTGTCTTAAATTTTTCGCTTTTAGGAGTGTAGCTAAAGAACTCAGCGGTGGCCTGTTTTAGCACTCCTTTAAGTAAATTGTATTCGGCCAGTGAGAAGCACTGCACTGAATACCGCTTTTCTTTTTCGTTCAAAATATTTATTAAAAATTTGCCCTTAGTGGCCGACTTACATACCTGTTTCAAGTCCTGCAGGTCAACCCGGTAGGTCCTAATTGGTGGCACCTTCTCCTTCTTGGGCTGTGGTTGTTTCTGGTGTTGCTGCTGCTGCTGTTTTTGCTGCTGCTGTTTCTGTTGCTGCTGTTTCTGCTGCTGTTGTTGCTGCTGCTGTTGTTGTTGCTGCTGCATTACTTTAGTTGAGGTCGATGGGCCCTCAACATTTGGGCCTGTCACTGCTGATGACGGTTTTTTCTTTTGCTCCGCTCCTGTGTTTTTGGGAGCAGGCTTGGGTTGTGGTTGTTTTTGCTGCTGTGGTTGTTGTTGCTGCTGTTGTTTTTGTTGCAGTTGCCGTTGCGCTGCCTCTTGTTGTCGGCGCGCTTCCTGCTTAAGCTTAAGTTGGCTGAGGAGTGGCTCCATTTCCTCCTTTAGTTTTTTCAGGCTATCTTCATATTTACTGATGTCGGCCTGTTTACTTTGCAGTGCCTCCATTAGTTGGTTCTCTTCTTGGAGGATTTGGTCCATCTCCCCCTCCAACGTTTTATTTGTTGACGGTTCTGTATTTCTATATTTCGGAGACCTAAACTGCCCTTCTCCACCCTCTGAGACGTAATCTGGGCTCCCAGAGTCGTCACTCTCTGATGTTTCGTGTTCTGACGTCACACCTTTGGTTTTTTGTTGCATTTTTTTTTATTAGCGTTCCGCTTAGCTGGATTGGTTCGCTCCACCAAATTGGGAGTTTGCCTCTTCCTCTTTATTGTTGCCCACTGGTCCGTTGAATGGTCAGATGTTGTTTCGGTGACTTTTTGTACCGCTGCTGGCACCACAGTAACATCACCTGATGTATTGGCAGAGGTATCTTTCGATACCCCTGCTTTCCTTTCCTTCCCCATTTGCTTTTTTTCCCAATCAATAAAATCTACGATTTCACGATTGTGAAAAAAAGCTTCTATATTTTTAGTGCACTCCACACGGGATTCGAACCCACGACCCTTGGAGCTGTGTTCCGACGCCACCTCTACTAGGCTACCGAATAACTATTTTAAACTGTGGCTTACTGCCTTCTTAATTTAAAACCCTACAAATGTACTTTTATTTAAAATAAACTAGAATCACTTGTACACACTTGTTTTCTCTTTAGAAGTCAAAGAACGACTGATCACGCTTTTACTAACTGGCCTACGCAAGGCCTTAAGAATTAGGTGACAAAAAATGTAATCAGATAAAACAAAGAAGGTGGAATCAATTTAGTCAAACAAAGAAAGTAGGGGAAAATCAAATAGGTAATAATTGAAAACAAAAAGCACTCACACATGGACAAGGGAACACTTTGGAAAAAAACAAAAATATTGAACACCTTACCGGGGAGAACTTTTGTTTCAAACAAAATATCACAAAATTCAAGAAAATTGTAATTGATTTAAAATGCTATTATAACACAATATTTCATAAAGTTATTAAATAAAAACAAAATAAAGTTCACTTATTCAGTGAAACTTAACACCACTACAAATATCTAAACACGATTTGTTCAAATTCAAATTTATTTCTTCTTCAATGAATTCGTGTTACATGGTAGAATATTTATAACATATAGAGATTAGAATACAATGATTCTTAGCAACTAAAGATTTTATAATATAGAAAATTCTTATGAAAGTGGTAGTTATTATGAGAAAAATTGAAAAAAAAAACTCAATGGATGCAAAAAAAAAAAATTAAACTATGAATAAAATAATCTTAAAATCTAACTTAATAATAACTTCAACTAAATTGGCATGTTTAAACAAGTGAATTTATTAATACACTAGCTGACCCGGTACACTTCGTACTGCCTCAATCGATGATTAAAAGACTTAAACTTTTGTATAAATTAATTTCAAAGCAAACAAAACGTATTGAATAAAAAAGCATTTTTTAATGAAGCATGAAGTTTTATTATTATTTTCGACACATCATGTTGCTTACTTAAAAAAAACTGAGTTTTCCTGAAATACTGGCTATTTATAAGGTTTGAATTTTTATTAACAGACACACACTGTTATGATAAGTTTGTTAATCAATTTAAAGCTTTCTCATATCAAAGAAGACGGTTTTCCGACGCACGAACACGCGACGTATAATTGTCCATGCGCGAAACAGGGAAACTCCAAGTTGATTCCGCAAACTTCTAAAGACTGTCCTTGCGATTTATTTATTGTCATCGCAAAGGCCAGACGTACTGGAAATTGTAAGCGTTTAAAATCGAATGGTAAATCCGTTGGAATCATTGGTATTCGCGGGATCAAGACATCCACTCCTTTGTATTTTCCTTTTATGATTGTTGCCTCAATGACGTTATTCATCAGCTTTTTCACAGCCAGTCTTGTTCCAATGCATAGTCGAGGTTGATTAATGTTACGCAGCATGATGACAACTGATCCTACTTTTAACTGCAAATTGTGAGGTTGTAATGCAGGCAATTCCAGTGAATTTAAAAACTCCGTGGGATAGTTGACTACGTCATCCTGGTTTATAACGGTGTCGACTGATTAGAAGGAAACCAACTGTCCTGGAAGAAAATTCTAAATGGTCGCATTGAGATCCTCGACATCTTTATTTTTCGCTGCCAATATTGCTCGTTCACCCAGCCAATTATGGTTATTGAACTTTTGCGCTATATATAGGAAAACACGCTGAATAAGCTCCTCTTTTGAATCTGTGATGTGACAGAAATCTGTGGGTAATGTGATGAATCCGGTCGAGGTGTCCATTGCAACTTTATTATTTCCAATATCTAACAACTGCTTCGCAAACACATTTGCAGTTTCATCATGTTGCAAAAATACTCGCATGTTAGTTGTTAATTGGAGTGTCTTTACGTACTGCCACAAATTCGATGATTTTAGGTATGCATTTAGTTCATCAGCAACAGTTGATCGGGGAATTACTGGAAGAGTCTGACGAAAATCACCTGACAACAGAATCATGGCCCCACCAAAAATATTTTGGTTGTCACGAAGATCTTTCAATGTTATGTCCAGCGCCTCTAGTGACCTCTTATGGGCCATTGTGCATGTGCATTCATCCCAAACAATTAATTTGCATACTGTGGGATCTTGGCCATTGCGCTATTTTTGGCGATGTTGCAAATTGGTGTTTCGGTGATTTACATGTTTAATGGTAATTTCAAGGCTGAATGTGCAGTTCGTCCACCATCTAGCAGAGTCGCAGCTATTTCGATGAAGCCAACGCTAGAGCAAGATCATTTCGCGATCTGATCCTCGCCAAAAGCAATGAAATTAAGAACGTTTTTCCGGTTCCTCCGGGAGCATCAAGGAAATAAATTCCACCAGATCCACTGTTCACAGCTTCTATCAAAGTGTCGTACGCAATTCTTTGTTGTTGATTTAATTGTGGAGAATTTGTACGAACTGTTTCGGCCAATGCTTCAATGTCGTACTGTTGTTCCCTTTGCAACTCCAAAGCGCACGCGAAGACTATTTTCATAGATATGATTGAATTTGAACTTTATGCAGCGGTAATAAATTGCAAATTGACTCTTTGACGTTAGGAACACACCTAAATTCCTTAGACAACAGTGAGTGATTATAATTTAATATGAACTTTATTGAATAGCAATAAAGTTCAAATTGGCTCTAGAAAACGTTTGTATAGGAAATAGAAAAGGGCTGTTTTTAGGGTTTTCCCGGAAATTATTCGATTTTTTCTCGCCTTTTAAACCTTTCTTAGACCTCCACGAACATTTCAAGACTAAGATAAGATAAATCCGTTCAGCCGTTCTCGAGTTTTAGTGAGACTAACGAACAGCAATTCATTTTTATATACATATATAGATATAGATAGATAGATAGATTATCGTGAATAGAACATTTGTTCTCAAATTTATTTGAAATTGTTGTAATTTTAGACTTGATTGTTGGAATTTTAGTAATGTCATGTAATGCTAGTGTGGAAAAATGCCAGGGAAGATGCATAATCATTTTTAGAGTTTTGTTTTGACAAATTTGAAGTTTTTTTAGGTGACATTCAGCACATTTATACCAGCAAGGAGCAGCACATACTAATGAAATTAGAATTACGACTTTATAAAGAAGAATCTTATTATCTTTGCTTAAATAGGAATTTTTATTTAAAAGTGGAAATAACATTTTTATTAAAACATTTACTTTTTTGATAGAGGAAGTAATATGATTTGAAAATGTTAGCGTCTTATCGAGAGTGATACCAAGGTATTTAATTGTTGTTGTCCATTCAATTGGAGTGTTGCAGATCGACAAATTATATTGAGGTAGATTTGAGGCTTTTCTCTTTCGTGAGAAAAATATTGCTTGAGATTTCGATGGGTTTATTTTGATTTTCCACCTGTGAAAAAACTTTTCGATATTAAATAAAGCATTTTGTAGATTAATTAATATACTTTGACAGTCGTTTGAACTACAGAATATAGCTGTATCATCAGCAAAGAAAGCATTTTCACAGAGTAAATCTCTTGGAAAATCAGCAGTATATAAGTTATATAAAAGGGGCGATAGGGTTGAACCTTGTGGAACCCCTGCCTTTATGGGGAACAGAGGTGATGAGTCAGACAAAATTTTGACATAAAAAAGCCTATCTGTAAGAAAGCTTTGAATAATTTTAAGAATGTAAGTAGGAAAATTTTGAGTAAATAGTTTATGAAGCAGGCCGTTGTGCCAAACACTGTCAAATGCCTTTTGAATGTCAAACGAAACCATACCTAAGGATTTTTTATTTGAAAGCGATTCTTTTACTATACTTGTGATTCTTTTTATTTGGTGAACCGTCGAGTGTTCCCTCCTAAAACCAAACTGTTCGATTGGAACAAGACTGTTTGATTCTTCATATTCATTCATCTTAAAAAGGATAATTTTTTCAAAAAGTTTGCCTAAACAGCTGAGTAAACTTATTGGGCGATAACTAGATGCCTGTGTCAATGATTGTGTAGGTTTAGCTATGGGAATTATCTCAGCAATCTTCCACCTATTTGGAAAATAACCGTGTCAAAGACAACTTTCAAATAGGGATGTTAAATACTGAACAGCATTTTTTGGTATGTTTTTGATGACCCTGTTTGAAATTTTATCATTACCAGCAGCTTTTTTTATGCGAATGGAAGCAATGGTGTCTGTAACAAGAGATATTGGTATATGGATATTATTTAATTCTATTGAAGATAGATAAATAGAGTTAATACTGTTTTGTACTATTTCTTTGGTTTGAATGTCGTTAAAGACCATCTGTTGTTGAGTGACTAGACAGAAAACATTTAGCGAATTCAGTAGCCTTTATTCGTATGAAGAATTTGGCCATTACATTCGAGGTATGGGATTCTATTATTTTTTTTCTTAAAAATCTTCGAAAGTTTCCATATTTGTTGGTCATGTCAATTTGGGATAACATTCGATTCCAGTCTTTATTACGAATTTCCTGCATTTTTTGTATAACTAATTTGTTAAGCAAATTCAATTGAAATTTCAGAAATAGGTCTCTTGACCTTTGATAACGTCTACGAATTAAATTCCTAAATGTTATCGCCCTTCGTACGTCATTTGTAAGCAATGAAATTTCGCTTTTGTTTTTATGGGAGGCAGAATGCAAAGGGACATTCGCCTTAACCCCCTCATTGATGAAACATTCAAATGTCTTAATTTTATCATCAATTTCCTCTAACGTAAAGGTAGAAGGTTGAGGAAAGTCAGAAAATGAATCGTTTACGTGACATTTAATTTTTTTCCAATTAGCCCGATTGAAATTATAATTTTAAGCTGGAGTCGCAGTGGTGAATGATTCATTAAGAAAGAAAACAACAGGTTTGTGGTCAGATGAAAGATCGTTTATAACAATTGGGCGAGAAATATTGTCAATTGTATTTGAAAGTACCAGATCTAAGGTTGAAGGTTGACCTCTACCATTGGAAGGATAGTAAGTTGGCTCAGATGGAAAAGCAATATCGAAATCTTCGAAGACGTTGAGGTCTGACAAAATTGTTCCCCAAGCGTTTGCTCGAAGACAACCCCATGACGAATGACGACAGTTAAAGTCTCCGCATAACAGAAAAATCTCGTTTGTTCTTATAAACCTCAAGATGTCAGACTTAAATTTTCGTTTTTTCTCATTAGTTATTCTACTACCGCCAGGAAAATAAGCAGCTATAATTTTGAATACTTTTGTGGGGCTACATTCAACTTCAATTGATAGTGTTTCTATCAAATAAGTTTTACTAATTGGAATTAATTTATGTTTCACATACTTGTTTACGAAAATGCATACACCTTCCCCCGTCTCTGTTAATCTGTCCAATCTGTAATAATAGTAATTTCTGTTATATATACTGATATTTGGCTTAAGCCAGGTTTCGGTAATCACTGCGATATCAATTTTGTTTTCAATTAAAAAATTAAAGTATTCTATTTCTTTGTTTTTTAAACTTTTAGCATTCCACAAAAGCATTTTTAATTTACTGGCCATTGTAAGTATAAAGATATTTAATGCTAAGATCAGCTATGACGTTAAATTGATCTTGTCTACTTTTACATAAAGATAATTTACTTAACATTTCATTTTTAAGTGAAATAAGTTCATCAAAACTAAATAAATTGTTGTTTTGGTTTGGCGGTCGTGGTGCTGTTGTCATCTGTAAACTGCTACTGGAGGAGTGTTGTTTAAATGTTGTTGTTTTTTCTGAACTAATCGAGGAAAGTCAGAGGTGTTGAGGTTAAAGCTGGTGTTTCTGCTTGGAAATGAATCATTAATGACATTTTCTGATCCATATCGTCTTCTCCGGTTCTTGGTTTGAGTCGATTTTGTATTTCAATGAATTCTAACCTCTTTCTACATGAGGCGTCGCTCGGTTGCTGTGTGTTGTTCACCACAGTTAACACATTTAGGTGGTTTTTTCTGTTAGTGCATTCTTGTGGAATTATGTGATTCAGAGCAGTAGGAGCATGCTTTGTTTACATTACAAAAATAAGAGCCATGCCCAAACATTGAACATTGATGACACTGAGGCACGAAGTGTGGGTTCTTTCGATAAAAGTCCCAATATACTGAAACGTGGTTAACAAACTTAGCTTGCCTTCTTAGTTCATTCATTTTAATGCTTTTATTGGTAAGGTAAACTAAATAATTGCACTGTTCTTTGTATTTGGGATTTTTAATGTTCATTATAGAAATTTGGAGAACTTCTAATTTAATTTGTACACAATTCAATTTTAGGTCATCCGTATTCATTTTATGCAATCCATATAACACCACTTTAAATGGTTTAAGATTTTTAATATTATGTGTGAAAAATTGGAGTTCTTTTTCGCGAAGGGCAGATTTAATTTTATTTAACTCAGATTCAGTGTAGAGATTAATGCGGCAACCAATTGAAGTGTTTTTGCAATCAAATTTGTCTATTCCGTTATCATTCATGCATTGAGTCACAAAGACGCTATTTTTTCCTATCAAGTGAATAGGAGGTAGTTCAATTTTTGTGGGTACAGGCTGCACATTCTCAGTCATTATTTCTTCATTATCGGATAAATCAGAAAGATCACTGAAGCGATTATAAGAAGATAAATTATTTTGGGAGCTACCCGGATTATTTGCCACTTTTTTACGTTTGCTCATTTTTACAGTTTGAGAATTCTCATCAGAAGATGGTGAATCCCGTAACCGTTTTTGATTTAGCAAAATAATCAAGCGCAGTTAGACATAACACAAGAGAAATTATTTCGGGCTAGTATAACGATGTGCTCGGCTTGGCTAACAAACAAAGACTGTGAAACACGATTTATATTAGAAAAATAAAGAAAAGGTAGAGCCTATAAAAACACGACTAAAGATAAGAACCAGTGCAACCAGGAGCAAGTTTGTGCGACCCAGTCGTGTATTTTATTTAATTACTAATCGCATGCCGTTGCACAACCGTGGTGGGTTCAAATTACGTAGCGAAATTACCGGAGATCCAACCTTCAGTTGTAAATTATGCGAAAGCATGCCTGGTAAATCCAATGAGTTCAAAAAATCAGTTAGATAATTTACAGCTTCGTTAACATCACAAACTGTATCAATAGATTTGTATGACACCAAGTCTCCTGGTAACAAATGTTTTATCCTGAGATTTAATTCGTTGACATCCACATTTTCCACTCTTGATTTGTATATTGTCTGTGTACATCGGGAAATATCTGGTCAATGAGAGCATCTTGTGAATAATAATCGTGCAGAAATCGACCGGTAATTTTATACATCCAGTTTCATCTGTAGTAACTTTTCCGTCGCCTATATCTAACAGTTGTTTTGAGAATGTTTCAGCGGATGGATCTTGAAGCATTTAAACACGCATATTTACTTTCAGTTGTACTTTTTCAACATTACGCCACAATGGCGATGATTTTAAGCACTCGTTGATCTCATCAGCTTACGTTGAACGCGGAATAACGGGAAGTATTTGTCTGAAATCACCTAAAAGGAGTAACAGAGTGCCGCCAAATAGTCTGTCGTTGTTTTTTATATCTTTCAATGCCTTGTTTAACTCCTCAAGCGAATGTTTGTGTTTTATAGTGCATTCATCCCAGATGATAATTTTACACTGTTTCAGCACTGTGGCCATGGATGATTGTTTTTTTATTATTTATTTATTTTGAATATTTATAGGCTGTTCTGCCTTCATCCAATAAAGTTGCCGCAATATCAGAAGATGCAACAGCCAATGCGATACCATTATTTGATCATATTTTAGCAAGAATTACGAAATAAGGATTGTTTTGCCATCTGGTGCATCCAAAAAAAAGGATCCACCTTGTCCTGCCGAAACTGCGAGCAGGAACTACAGTATTGTATTGTAGTTCACGATTCAATTCAGTGTCTATTAAATAAGATACATTTCGATTTGATGAATGCATACCGAAATGACTGAGTGGTAAGTTGGCAATGATAATGCAAAGATCCTCAATAGCAATTAATGAATGCTTCATTGTACATAGCGTCACTGAATACTATCGTAAGATCGTTGCACCGTGTACGATGTTGACGCAATTAAACCATAGCACTTAGGAATATAAAAAATAGATAAAAACCTATTCTCAGACATACCGAATGTATTTGCAAAATTTCATTGAATTTTGTTTAGCCTTTAGCCGTTTCGGAGGAGTGGCAACTAACACTGTGAGAGTAGAATTTAATATATTAGATTTTCCTCAAATATTGAACTGGAAATAATCCTTCAATTGAGCTAGTTGTGTATTATTTTATTATATATGTTATTACTCGTAGTATAAAATCATTATCGGTGGAATTTTTTGTAACAACTTTAACAATTTCAGTACGTGTTCCATTTTAAGTAAGCCCGTAGTTTTAAGCTTCAAAAGTAAACCTCTTGAAAACCTCATACTTTAAACTTCTCTACAAAACTGTGCTTCAGCTAAGCTGACAGGTAAAAATGGCAAAACAAAAAGTTGAGGCGGTGGAAAGAAGTAAGGGTTGATTTGCGAAAATGATGATACTAAATGTAAACATAGAGTTCTGTATTATCAGATTTGTTTTTGTATGTTGGTAACTTGGTTTGTGTATATTTAGTTTCAGACACTAATAAATGATATGGGCACATTGAATAAAGCAAATGAAACACATTTTGCCCATAACACATCTATGGGTATCTTGCTTGATATTTTTTGGGTTAACGATCTGAGCAAAGTAAAATTGTGTGATCAAATGTCTGCTTCTGCTTTTTCAAAGTATAAACTGATAAACATAACTTTTGACTATAATATATCACCGCTCATGCAAAATATCCAATTTAGGAAATGCAGACGCATTAATTATGTTTTATTAGAGGAAGACCTTCGTAGTTTTAACTGGAATTCTATCTACTATCTACCAACATATAATCGAAAATTGGTTTTCCTATAAATGAAGGTATCTTAACTCTATTTAATAAACACGTCCCACTAATAGCCAAAAGCATCACTGGAAATACTAATCCTTGGTTTTCTCATCAAAGTCGAGAACTAATTTTAAAACGTGACTCGGCGTATAAACGCTGGAAACGCTTCCTTTTTCGTGAACACTTAGATGCGTATCGTTTTTTTTACCTTAAGCAAGTAGTAACTGCAATTCGCTCCGCGGAGCGGGATATTTAGTTCAGCAGGTTAAGTACATCGCTTACGGAAAAAAGTCTGTGGAACAATCTTCGTCATTTAGGAGCCGCCAAAAGTAAGAATAATTTTGTAACTGAAACTGATGCAAATGAAGTCAACAACAAATTTATTTCAATATCATCGAATAATGTACCATCAAATCATTTAGTTTCAACCAACCCAACATTTACATCCAGAAATAACGACGTTCTCTCTGATCTTCTTCTTACTTCACGTGGTATACCACAGGGCTCAATAATCGGCCCCCTTTTATTTTGTCGTATGTCGAAACTGCTTAAAATCTTATTCAAAGTACGCAAAATCTCGTACCAACCCTTATTTATGGTTGTGAAATATTTTCGCACTCGTCGTATTCAATAATCTTGTCCGTTACATTTTTGGCTTACGCAGATAATATGATAGAATCTCTAATTTCTCAAAGTCTGTTCTTAATATGAGCAATATCCAAGATTGAAAAACAACAGCAACACCTACTTTATTGTGGTAAAACTTTTCTGAGAGCAAGAAACCAATTTTTGTAGTTACTTTTTAAGAAATGTTGCTTTTATCAATAGTCTCTTATGACGTTGATTATAAAATCGTAGTTTTTTCAGGTATTGCTGATGGGCTAGTTTCTAAATACACTCTACGGATGTCAAGGGAACTGAATTTTCTTCATACTGAGCTTGATTGAGTTTCTATATGTTTTACTTTCCGGAAAACAAAAAATCAAAAATACCGGTTTAACGCAAGGTCTTTCAAATGACGAAGTTACTGAACTATTATTCTATTATTCTACTATTATTATTTTTATGTTGTCACAACTTCTTCTTCTTCGCACCGCTTCAACTTCAATCCGATTAATCTTGGTTATCAAAACTTTGTAAAAAAAACGTTTGCTCACTTACACATTTGGTATAAAATAAATTAGGTGGTGCAACGGTCCGTTAAGAACTAGGGACTAGTGACTTACAACTCTCAACCATTTCTGTGTGCGAATAATGTTGTCAGGGAAAGAGAGGGCCTACAGTTTTAAGCCCATTCCGAACAACTTATTTGAGAAAGCACTTTTCATGACAAGAATAGAGCCAGTGGTGTTAGGTGTTAATTTTTAAACAAAATAATTTTGAAATTGATTAAAATCTAAATTTATTTTACAAAAGCCAGTTCCCGCAAATCCAAAATAGAAGCATATACCATTTTATTAGACCATACGAAAAAGATAGAAGATTTAGTTAACAACTTCAATTGAAACTTTTGCTCTTATTTTTTAGGTATGCGTATTCAAGCTTTCTTGAAGAGAAAGACATAAGAAGGAAGGAAAAGCACAAAGACTGGTAATGGCATGTTTTGTTTCATTTCTTACAAACAATAGGATCTATCAAAAAAGAAATTACACATTCAATTGCAATATAGTCCTAATGTGCCCCCGGAGTGCAATCAGAGAGTATTATATGACTTTAGGTGGTGAACCTTAACTACACACATTTCTTTTAGGAAGAATACAAACTACACATAATAAATGTGGCAATTGTCTTACATTCATCTGTAAGATATGCTTATTCTTCTGCATGTAGCTATATTGCCAACAATTCAACTTTTCATCAACTGCCCTCAGGAGTTTGGACCACACAATACCTACAGAACATACATATGTTTATACAAACAGGGATAGGATGAAACGTCAAATCGACTTTCTTGAGAGCATTAAAACGAATCAAATACCAACTTTGTTGTTTTTCAACTGTACTTTCGAGACACTTTTTGGATATGCGTCTCATTCCAAATAACTAAATGTTCTTTTTTCTTTGATATGTATATACAACCTATTAGGATGAGTTTGAGCAGTAGCTATGCAGGCAACAGGGGTTATTTAAGAAAAATACTCAAAGATGTATTTAATCTCTGTATCTGCTTTTTGTCAATCGTTTATAAACCAGACATAATATAAACTCGTCGTTTCGTCGTTGGTAATTTCGATTGCTAGTTTTGAGTCTTTCAGAAATAAAGTTTTAAAATTTTAATTTTAATGGTTTACTTTTTATTCTACACTATATCTATACTAACGACATTTATATAATGTATATTTATTTATATGATACAATTTATTTTGGTTTACCGTATTAATTTTATTTTTGCTAAAAAAAATACCTTAACTATGATTATTTGAAATTGTGAATCCCGAATACTCCTGAATTAAAGTTTAAAATCAAATGATCATGAAAATCAATAGCTACCTAATTTCGTTTCCGAAAAATTATTGGAAAATAAAACATATAAAAGAGATAAGTAGATACGAAAATTTTAATTTCGCAGCTTTGCTTAAGGTATGGAAACCTTAAAAGAGAACTCATCCACTTTAATGGTTTCATTTGTTGTAAATATACATATAAAGATAACATTATGAAATTGAAAACGGATCAATAACATTCACAATTTACTTTAAAGAATAATGTTATTTGGACTATCTGATTTTAAAGCAATTTTAAACAAAACAAAGGGATGTAGACTATAGATGTTTACTATGTTCTTAAAAAACAAGGTAAAACATTTTCTTTAACAGAGGAATGTGGATTCCCATGGACCAGAAATCCTTCTTTTAAAGGTGGAGTTTTTCCGTTTTAACTATTTCACCTCTTGAGTAAAATAACCAGAACACAAAACAAATTGGTAGTTTTTGATTTAATTTAAAATACGCCACGGAATACGAAAGTATACGCACACACAGCCATCTCCATAAAAACAATTGATTTAGATTCGTCGAGAAATGTTAAAATGTTCAATTAAAAAACCGAGCCGATTGCAATAACTTTCTATAGGAAATTAAAAAACATAACAACATAACATAATAATTGTGCAACAAACAAATAAGAACTTAATCTATTACAGAAATATGGACAGACAAATTTTGAAACCCACTTCCATAGGAGTTTGCTTGCGTAGTTTTATAAAAGCCAATGGACACTGACTAACTTAACGTTCTACCAATTAGTAATTTTAATTTGATGAATGTGCGGCAGCCCTATACTGAAAATAAAGATACTCAGCCTTATCACACAGATCTAGCGACATTTCAACTTCTTCCGCGAAAAAAAATATTTTGATGTCGCTAGATTATTTCTAGCGACTTTTCTAGCTACTTTTGAAGCCAAACATTTCTGAGTTGTGAAACGTAAATACTATTAGTCTAAGAGCTAGTGAACCCTCCGAGTAACGGAGCGCCTGTAAGGCTAGAAATGTTTGTGGCGATGAATAGTAGCATGTTAGGTACGACAACCATCACCTGGCAAGTTTCAGCCCTGCACGTCATCAACCCCTATGTTTTTGAAAATGTATATAAAATTAGAAAAAAAAATTTCTCACTGTAAGCTTCAAATTTTTGTATGATTTTTCTCATACGTAGCGAAGTTTAAAAAAAAATTGACAGGCGTTTTTTACTAGCATAAGTACCTGACAGGTGAGCTCACAGGTGTATTATACTTAAAAAAAATAAACTTTACTCTGTAAAGTTAAATTTTTAATATGTGTTAGTTCAAGCTATTCCAAGTAATTGGGTACGATGCCAGGCGGTTCTGGCCAGCACAAGTCCGTGCCAGGCGGTGAAGATGCTATGGGAGTGCGAGTGACAGGTGCAGCATTACCTCAGTGGTGCGAATGAGACAGTTTACCTAACAGTAAAATAGCGTTAGTTGTAATGACAGTTCATCTACGTGAAAACGTATTTTACAATCTTTCGTAAAATTTCTTTTTATATCCTGGCTTATTTTGAAGTTTTAATTTGTAATTTTAAATTAAAAGTGTTTGTGCAGTTATCGTGGCATATTTGGTATTGCAAATATATTGTAAGTACATTGGGCACCTCATATTCATATTGGAGTAAATAGTGTGTAGTGTGTAAGATGGAATCTGAACACGTTGTTTGTGTGATTTGCAACCAAGATGTTGATGAGAAGACTATAAAATTCACAACAATTACTTTAGATAAAAGTAAATCAATATTGAAAATAAGAAAAGATAATAATTTAAAATTCCATGATATTTCTTTGCCAGAGGAAGTTCAGGGCAATACAGGTTATCATGTGAAATGCTACAAAAATTTTCTTGCGGTAATGAAGAAATATCGCCAGAACGAACCATCATCTTCATCCGAAAAAAATATACCAACATCATCAGGAGGTATTTTTGTATTAATTTATATATTCTTTATTAGGTTTCATATGTGGATTAACATTGTTTGAAAGCAACTTACTGGGGAGAGTACGATAACTTAGGCGACAAAGTTTAATGACGGTTTTGTATAGAACAGTTAAAAACAAACATTTTTTACTATGGGAGGGGGATCTATCTCCCCCCGCTTAGGCGGTAGGGGCAATTTAAAAAAATATGTACGTTAAATGGAAAAAAAATAATTAAAAAATAACGGTAAGACTCACAATTAAGTATTATACATTTTTTTAAAAAATAGTTTTAAACTCAAAATTTGGACAAAAAAAAGTTAAAAATGAGGTTTAAAGTGTAATTTTTCAAAACCTTAAGATTATCTTCTAATGTTTTTTTTTTAGAATGCATTGCTGTTATTTTTTTTTGATCAAAATCTGAAAACCAGATGACTTTATGTCTTTTAGTTCTTGAAGAAATTGAAAATTACCAAAAAAAAATCTTTTAATTAAATTATTTTTTCCTTGCTTGAGTATTTACGTAGTCTTATTTTGATAGTAATAATCGAATATGGATTAATATACCAAGGATAAATTAATTTTTCTTAAATCCAGCTTATTTAAATGCAAAAAAACTTTGCATGTACCCCATCTTGCACCCACCGCACCTTTCACCCTCCCCACCTTGCACCCATTCCAACACGCACCCACCTCAAATCCTATAGTGTGCCCAAGCAGGGGGGTTGCAGGGGGGCAGCATGCCCCCCATACACACCTCGGTGTAGCCTACACCCAAACTCGCACACACCCCACAGTTGCATACACCCAAACTCACACCTGTATTATTATTATTACTATCAAAAAAAGACCACTCAAGCAAAAAAAAAAAAATAATGAAATTAAAATAGTAGTTGTGGTTATTTTCAATTTTCTCAAAAACTTAAAGACATAAAATCATCTGGTTTTCAGTTTTTAATCAAAAACAAATAAGAGCAATAAATTCTAAAATAAAAACAATAGTAAATGATCTTGAAGTATTGCAAAATTACACTTTAAACTTTTTTTTAACTTTTTTTACTCAAAATTTGAGTTTAAAATTAAATTTTTCAAAAACTATGCTTAGTTTTGACTTGATTTAAAAACTGACTAATAGAACAGAATGTTAGCTTTAAAAAAATGTATAATACTTAATTGTAAGTATTACCGTTATTTTTTAAGAATTTTTTTCCATTTTAAGTAATAGTTTTTTTAAATTGCCCCTCCTGCCTAAACGGAGGGAGATTGACCCCCCTCCCATAGTAAAAAATGCTTGTTTTTAACTGTTCTTAAAAAATCCGTTATAATATCTTGTCGCCTAAGTTATCGTAGGTACTCTTGCCAACTTACTGTATGAGAAGCGTCTAAAAATATAGGCCGAATTTATTTAACAAGTTAATTGATCAGTAGCACTCGAACAATTTTATTTTTTTTTTTTTTTCAATATAAAAGTACTGGAAAATTTTGTCTGTCAAATGTACGAAATGAAATCTACGAATTTAAATGAAACCCGGTATGAAAAATTTCTCAGTACGTACAAAACAAATAGTAGCCACATATTTATGAAAAAAGTTATTAGTTATGATTCTTCAAATTTACCTCCATGCCAACGGGAACTACAGCAACAGTTATTACGATCTTCATATATTACAAATATCTGGCGAAATAGTCACCTTAAAGTACCAACGATTCTTCAACCTAAAAGTAATGGATGGAATTTAATAGATGGCCATTACGAGTTTAACTGGAGGGGGAGACAATTCCTTCATCTATCTACGAAGTATTATTGCAGCAGCTGACTGATGCTGCTGAAGCTGAAGCCGTAGAAAATATCGAAGGTAAAATGAATATTTTATATTTAAAAAATATATAGAATCTTCTATAATTGAGAGCAAGATCGGAGACATAATGTTATTATTAATATACATATTAAAACTTTGTTTCTTTTCAGATGACCAAAACAGTAATGAAGAAACAGATAATGATGAAGACATTCTCGATGATTCATCAGACGAAGATTAAAATTAATTAAATTATTTATGTACATTTCATCTTAATTAATAAAATACAATGTAATTTTTGTCAATGGTGTGAGTTATTCATGCTGCACCTGTCACTCGCACTCCCATAGCATCTTCACCGCCTGGCACGGACTTGTGCTGGCCAGAACCGCCTGGCATCGTACCCAATTACTTGGAATAGCTTGAACTAACACATATTAAAAATTTAACTTTACAGAGTAAAGTTTATTTTTTTTAAGTATAATACACCTGTGAGCTCACCTGTCAGGTACTTATGCTAGTAAAAAACGCCTGTCAATTTTTTTTTAAACTTCGCTACGTATGAGAAAAATCATACAAAAATTTGAAGCTTACAGTGAGAATTTTTTTTTTCTAATTTTATATACATTTTCAAAAACATAGGGGTTGATGACGTGCAGGGCTGAAACATGCCAGGTGATGGTTGTCGTACTTAACATGCTACTATTCATCGCCACAAACATTTCTAGCCTTACAGGCGTTCCGTTACTCGGAGGGTTCATTAGCTCTCCTACTATATAGTTGTAGTTAGAATTTTGGGGCAGTGGGAAGAATTGAAACTTCATTTTGGTGTGACAAAAAGTAATTGCTACACCGCAGATCAATTATACTCAATGTATAGTGATGAAAGCAATCGTTTATACCTTATTTTCTTAAAAAGTACCTTAGGTACAGTTCAATCCGCAATAAAAATTTTTCGAAGGTGAACATTGTGATCCATTTGAACTTTTAAATTCTTTAATTTTGTTACTGCGTTCACTATGTAGCGGTATTATTATTCCCGATGTTATTAAGACTGACAAAGACTATTTAATTTTCGATATTGAAAACAATTTGTTGACACACCCATACCTGGGTTATATATTTGAATCTAAAATAGTAGAATCTGAATTGGATATCAGCATAATAAGTGCTGAAAAAAGTAATTGTATTTCTTTTACAATTAAGTTGATAAAAGAGATACAAAAAAGGGTTCCAAGCAATTACATTACTTTAAAAAAAATGCAATGCGTTAGGAGCTGTAAAAGATCGATCAATAACTGATTTGGCTAAAAGCTTAGGTTTTCTAGAAAAGATCTTAAAGCAGTGGACAAATATTAACTTTGTGCAATGGAAAGAACTGCATGATAGTGTTAAATTTTGGGGAGAAGTTTCAAAGTACAAAGATGCAGCGGATGTCAATACTTATCAAGAATTATTTGAGCTAGCTGGAACTGTGATGTCACTTCCCCATTCTAATGCTGAAATTGAGCGCATTTTTAGTACGATGAACCTTGTGAAAAATAAAACCAGAAATAAATTGTCAACAAATACTTTAAATTCTATTATTCTTATTCGAAATCAGCTTGAATTACTTAACAAAAATTGTCATACCTATGAACTACCAGAAATCGTTTTAAAAACAAATGTATTTAAAAATAATGCGGTTGAAGTTCTTGCAACTGAGAATATTGAAGAAATCGATAGTGATCTTTTTGTATGTGATTCAGAATAAATACTAAGTATTTTATTCCAAAAGATGCAAGGATTATCTAGATACCTAAATACCTATTAACAATGAGACTGAATTATTTTTTGTTTTACCTTTATTTGTTTTTTGTTACTCTAGCCCTAAGTTTTTTTGTTAAATAACTTTGAATTTTTGAAACAAAAATAAAGTTATTCTAAAATAAATTTTTGTTGAGCTTTATTTTACAATTTTTTTCTAGCGACTTCTAGCGACTTTTTGTCTCCAGAATTTCAGCCAATCTAGAGACTTTTAGGGTTTGGCCTAGCGACTTTTCATTTCAGCTTGTGGCAACACTGATCATAGGCCCCGTGTCGTTCAAAAAAATTTGCTACGAAATTCGGAGTTCGTGAAAAGTGGTATCACTAGCCCCGAATGAATAGGAAGTTTGGCAGTTTTTTCTACGAAGAGTTATTTTGATCGGAGTTCAATTGAAAACGAAAAAAAAATATTTAGCGTGCGAAGATAAATTAAATAAAAATAAAATATATGAAAAGAATCATGTAAGTTTTACTATTGTTTTAATGTGAAAGTGTTTACTTATATTTTTCATTTTTTTTTGAAGGGCAAATAAAGTTATCATAAATAAAATTCAGTTCCAAAGGCTTTATAAAATGCTTCAAGAAAAACCTGAAATTGCCCAAGGATTTTCGAAAATCCCTAAGGAGGAAGTGAATTTCTTTTGGGAAGCAGTAAAAACTGAGTTAAATAGCCTAGGCCCACCTTCTAAGGACACCTCTAGCTGGAGGAAAGTAAATTGAATAGATTAGATTTTATAATTTAATTCAATTCTTAGGTGTGGTAGTGTGGTTAGATTGGAAGGCATACATCAAGAGAAAAATGGTTGAGAACAAAAAAGAATGCAATGCTACAGGTGGCGGAGGAAATAGAATGCATTCTCTTAGCAGCCTCGAAGAAGGTGTCATAAAGACAAATCAAATTGAACTAAATCGAAAGATAAAAACGAGCTTTCATTTATTTTTCTTATTTTGACGCAAATCAGCTGATACTGACACTCCGAAATTAGTATTTCTGTGTGGCAATGCTTTTTTGATTTCGTTCGGGGCTTATGATGTAAATGTATTCGTATTCGTAGCGTAACAAAATTTTCGGGGACTCGCTACGAGGGACTCTGTGATAGGGGTGACTATTTTAAAAAGGATACAAAAATATATCCAAAAAAGAATAGAGTGCCAGACTAGGTCGCACGAACTTGCCTTTTATGTAAAGATTCTGTACTTATATTTTGCAAATTTAAAAGATGTACCTTTTAAGTAAGTTTGTCTCAAAAAATTTAAAACCATAATTACATTTTTTTTCGGAAATGGTTTATTACTTACATATATGTATATACTAGCTGTACCCGGCGTGCGTTGCTTCACCAACAGCTAAAATAAATTTAAGAAAAATCATTACACACATATTCAATTCATTCTAAGCCATTTTATTGAATTTGTTTATTTCGAAAAAAAGTGATGTGGGATACACAATAAAGATTATCTTTTTTTTCATCTGGTGCGTAGACCAATAAATCAGAAGGTTTTCCCACACGTCAGCAAGCCACATAGAGCTGTCCTTGTGAGAAGCATGGATTCTCCAAATTGTATCCACACACTTGTAACGATTGTCCTTGCGCTTTGTTAATAATTATTGCGAAAGCGAGTCGCACCGGGAACTGTAAACTTTTGAATTCGAATGGCATATCTGTCGGGATCAGTGGGATACGTGGCAACAGTACCTACGTCTTCAGCGTTGAACTTTCCAGTCAAAATTGTTGCCTCGGTAATATTGTTCGTCATTTTCTTGATTGAGAGTCTAAATAATAACTTATAATAGTTCATTCGAAAAAAAAGTACCTGCGGCTGAGTATCCAACGAAGTTTTTTGTGTTTTAATTTCCGACTCTTCCTCTATTGTCAAATTTTCTTGCTTAATTTTTTTGTCTGTGTGTATCCACAAAAGTAATTCTTTTTTGCGCTCGTGTATCCAGGCGCAAGAAGAATAATGGGTACGCCAATTTTCAGTGTAAGAACGTGCGGTGGCATGCCTGGAAAACCTAACGACTTCAAGAATTCAGTTGGATAGTTGACAATCCCGTCTTCATTCCACACAGTATCGATGGACTTATATGTTGTCGTTTCACTGGGTATTCCATGCTGAACGGTGAAGTTGATGGTATTGACATCGATGTTTTTGCTGCTAATATAGCACGCCTATTGAGCCACTAATAATTTTTGTAGTTTTCTACACTAATTCGTCGATGCTTTATGTGATCTTACAGAAGTTTGCTTGCAGGGTGATACATTGTGTAGATTCATCAATTTCCATTCGCCTATTTCCAATATCCATTAATTGTTTTCCAATTCGATGGTGAATCTGTCTTTGTATCTACAAAATAAAAAGACTTTTTTGGATGTGAGAGTAGAGTTCAGAATTTGCAAATTTAATACGTAAGAATGAGTAATGTAAGTTATTTTTTAACTATATTCTATGTAAGTACAAAAAGTAAGTACATACCTTAAATGTCGGATTAAATCCTCGTTCTTCGATAATATCTGCTCCAAATGATGTCATTTGGAAACAACCATTGCAATTTTGAGTGTTTGCAAGAAAGTAGCGTGATTAATTTTTTTCGCCACAAAGCAATGAAGACAATGGCTCAGGTGGCGGAGTCAACAATGCTAATATCACTTTACCATTAAGGCAGCATAATCCGGGCATTTCTCCGGAAAACTTTAATGCACCACAATACTGGCAAACAGCGTCCATTTGTCCAATGCAAACGCTAGGATGCAAGCTGAAACACTGCTCGATTCAAATCAGCACTTTATAAATCTCTTGTTCTGCGTCGCAAATTATCTATTTGTTGACCTCTTCACGTGCGATTTCTTGTCCTATTTTTAGTGTTTCGTATCCTTCTTGCATTACGGCTTTGTCGGGAAAGATTCGATCGTCTTGGTCGCGGCATTGTTTTTTTTTATAATAAGCGCACATGGGGATATTACTACCCCCTTGTTAATTAAACTTCACTTCAAATCATCTAAACATTTATTTCACAACTCAAATTTTCAACCAATTATTCATAGACAAAATTACTTAGCTGTTCGAGATGCACGTTTTTGTTATTCCTAGCCTGATGCGTTTTTGGTTTACCACCTTTTATAGTTCATTTCACTTTTTTTTGAAATAGGCAATGGCTCCATCATTACATTACGATTGTTAATTATTTTTTTTAATAGAAATAGTTTTAATACTGATTTCTTACATTATTATGATTGTTAATTATTTATTTAATAGAAATGGTTTTCATATTGATTTCTTACAAAAATCGAATTGTCACCCATACGTCCATCACATAGCTGTCATTTGCGTTTTGTTATTCCAAGTCTGATTCTTTTTTGTTATACCACTTTTACAGTGACTGACGTTTTATGTCAAGTCACACTGGAACGCTGTCGAACGGGATAAACAGTATCCTATGTCCTTCTCCTGGCTCTAAGCTACCTACCCACCAATTTTCAGCCAAATCGGTGCAGCCGTTCTTGAGTTATAAATAGTGTAACTAACACGACTTTCTTTTATATATAAAGATTATATAGATAGTAAAATGTTTCAATTTTAGTTTACAAATATTTTTAGTATGCAGTTACTTAGAGTTTATTTTTTTTTATTTATTATAGATTTTCGAAAGAAAATGATAACAAATTTTCGAGATAACAAATTTTAAAAAATGGTTTTTATTTTTTTTAATCCAAAAAAAAACAATGACATTTTTGATCATCAAATATTATTAAGACAGTATGTGCAGAACAAAAAAAATTAAATCGGCTCATTAGTTCTAAAGAAAACTTAAAAACAAAATAACGGTGGGGGTACCCTTCTAGAGTAATACAAAAACATTTTTAGAAAAAAAAAAATAAACAAATATGTCGGTTTGTTTTTGAGAAAATGGGAATTTCCGATTTTTGAAAACAAAAATTCTATGGGGACTACTGATTTAAAAAAAATTGACAGGGATATTCTGATCGAATATGAAAATTTAGAAAACCGTACAACATTATATTGTTTGATAAAAATAATGTATCTTACAATATTGTGTCTCAAAATCCTTTACCTCAAAATAATTTATGCATTAAAAATTGTATTTTTGCGCGTTCCATTCGTTAACTATCTATAGAAAATTCGTCAGAGTCTCAACACTGGGGCGATTTTTTCTGGAAATAATTCATAAACCTGGCATGGGGCCCATTTGTATCCCACTATAATATCTATCAAAAAACATAATTTTTCCAATAATTTTTTTTTATTTCAATAAGAATATATATGGAAGTACCCGTAACGTGATGATTAGTGCGTTGAATTCTCCCCATAAGGCGAAGGGTATTATCCAAAGTAGTTTTCCATATTTTGTGTTGCTTGGTAGGCTGTGAACGTCTATTTATTTCCTTCTCTGTCATATCCTTCGCGAGTGGGATGAGCTTATCGTTTCTGAATAAATGTTTGTTTTTCCTTGGTGGGTCGAAATGTCGAAAAATTATGGCAGCCGCTAATGCTGCTACGTCTAGTTAGTTGTAAAATACAACCATCGGCCATCGTTGTGTTGGACGCGTGCAGGAATAAATAGAAACCTTTTGATTGAAAACACCAACTCCACTTTTGGTTTTGTTGTAATCCCGTATCATCACAGGCTTATTTGGAGAACCGGAATTGGTTTTCGCATAGTTATGTTGCGTTGAGAAAAAAAGCAACTTGTTTGTTTGGGTTTGGAACATAAGTCACCAACGCCATTATTTTTAAAACTATTTTTTTTTTTTTCAAAAACCGTCAGAACACGATTTGACATTCACAGCCAAAGTTGATAATTGTTATTTAATAACAAATTATAAATAATATACCTTTGTATACGCATACATTTACCTACTTTAGATCTTGAGAAACCAGTCTAAGGGGTAGAAAGGGTTGAACTTTATTACAAGTTTACTAATTAGGGTAAACTGGAAATCAATATCATATGAAGATCTGCGAGAAATTTTAAACTTAAAGCATTTCATGCCAGTTTCGTAATTAAACAGATTTAAGAATATATTTTCGAATGATTAAGGAAGATTAATTGTCTTTTAAAATTTAAACTTTACTTATCTAATAAATGTTTGAAAATCAATCGAAAATAAGTAAAACAAATTAAAACGGAATAAAAAAGCATATATTATGTACATATATAAAAACAAATTATAGAAAAAATTCTGGGTTGCACATGGGCCCCATGACACGATTTTATCGATTTTTGCCGTGATGTAAAGAAGGGTTAAATATTCTTACTTTAAAGTACTGTAGAAATTTAATTTTTTACATTATCAAAAGGATTTTTCCTTTTTAGTCTAATGTCTGAATTTGAATTATTAAACATTTTTGTACAAACTTCACTTTCTTCTTTTCGTAAAATGTGAATAACATGAGAATAGAATAAGCATTTTGGTCTTCCTATTGCCCACAATTGAGATACATATACGAACACAAAATGAAAATAAAGATTGCAATTAGAGTAACCAGGGCCAGATTTAGGGGAGGGCAACCGGGGCAGAAGCCCCGGGGCCTCCACAAACGGGGGGCCCCCACAATAGAGACTTCGGAAAATTTTTGTTTCAAATTCCAACTAGTAAACATCTTTTCCTTTGATATGTATTTTTTTTGCTCTTTTACCTTTACCTACAGCCTACAGTACTTTGTTTAATGTACATACATACATGATTATTTAATTATATTTATCTTAAATAACAGAAATCATTGATCTATATTTGTTCACTCCAATCAGGCAATCAGTGAAATATCAAAATCTCAAATGGCCCTGATAAGAAGCACTTCCAATTGCATTGAGAATGTATTTCGTTTTGATGGTAACAAATTGCACTGGAGAGCGCTCATTTTCAAAAATGAAAATTATAAAAAATAGGCTTCGAACCACGATGGGACAAAACCGTCTATCGAAGCTTTCTCTCCTGAGAATTGAAAGCGATTTACTCCGCAAACTTGAATTCAACAAAATCATCAACGATTTTTCGGCGAAAAAAGCTCGAAAGGTTCCGTTCGTTAACCCTAAAATTTAATTTCAGATAATTCTTTTTTCCGTTTATATTTATATGTGTTTGTTCAATACTAAAGGAATCTACTGGTTTCACAATAAATTATTTATTGAAAAACTCGAGTGAAAAAAAAATGGTTTACTTTATTTAGAAAATAATTAGGGGCGAGAGGGCCTCCACTCCTTTATTGCCCGAGGCCTTTGGACCTCTAAATCCGGCCCTGAGAGCAACAATCTATTGAAATAGTGTTCCATTAAATGATAACAGTATTGTTCACTTTCCATGACAGTATTGTTCACTTTACAGTAGTAACATCCTTTAAAAGATGATTTTAGTGAATAGTTTCAACAAGATATAAGTACTTTGTACTCATTGCTTCAACAACACGATTAAAAAGACTGTATTGAAGTATTCTAACTAATTTGAGCTTTTTATATTCATTTGTGTTGTATACAATAAACTTATTCATGAATGTATTTCATATCACTTTATTTATATAAAACAGAACAACTTTAGTGCGGTGATGGTAGGCATATTATGGTCAAAAGGTGTTTTTTACCCCTGGGACTCATAAAAAGGGTGTTAGTTTCCTTAATAAGGTCTAATTAGTGATATGTCTTAACCGTATAAAAGGCAAAGTTTAAGGGTTACTATGAAGCTTCTCCTGTGACGCAATGAGAAATTAATGAGATAATTTATGTTACACATTGTTTGTGTTAATTTGATCGAATAAAATGATTGCGTTAAGTAATTTCTCAGAAAGAAATGTCTCCTCTATTTTTGATTAAAACGAAGTATTAATGTGTGATGGAAACACTATGATAAAACTACCATGGGCTAAGAATGCATTATAATCAAAAGGGCGGCGTTTATGATTTGCATATTTGTATGTGAAGGGCTGTTAAAAACTCATTTATTGAGTTTTGTGTATTCAAAACACACCTTTAGTATGTTTTACGATTTGACACTTCAACTCCGTTTGGCATAATTAGCTTTCACTCCATTTAAGAATGGGTTGAAATATGTAGCTAGTTTTAAAGAACTTAAATGTAAAAAGTGAACCCGAAGAAGAAAACATAAGTTACATGAGGTTAATAGATGAATTTTTAGAAAAAGATATTGAGTGCATACAAAAAATCAATGATGTACTTTTCCAGGACAATATTAACACCTCTTATTATTTTAAAAAAGGAAGGTTTGTACACCTAAGTCAAAAAAACATAGGTTTTGTATTTAAAAAAATATTTTTTTACTGGCAGATTGCCTGAATTTTATTGGTTGGAGTTGTCATTCAGACTGAACTGTGTATTACATTATTTAACATAAATTTACTCTACATGTATTCGATTGGCAGCCAGCGCAGGTGTTTTTGCAAATTTCTTCTTCGAATTGTTATTTGGTTCTTACTAATTTCGTCTGTGGGAATGGAAGTTAGGTCTTGTAAATTAACTGCGGGTGCAGTTCTTAAAGTTAACTCTTCCTTATCACAATGATTAAAAGGATGCTCATGAAAGAAATTGAGCCAAAGGTGGTTATTATCTGCGTTTCTCTCTGTTGTTGATATAGAGCTCGTGCATCATCTCTTGTGATAGTATTTTGTGGTATTCCTAGGGATGGTTGTAAAATTGCTGGGAGGATAGTGTGAGTCAATATTTGAAGTGAATGTTCGGTCATTAATTGTTATGTTGGTATTATCATATTTGATAGATTTCGGGAAGTTGATTCAGATTGTATGAATTATACCCTACCCTGTCTTATCTCTTCAATTGTTGGCCGCTGATAATATTGTAGGGTGCTATTTGACTTTTTAAAAGATTCGGAATGCATGTTGAGTTCACAATATTCACAAGATTTCTATTTGCAAATAAAGGAATTGCATTTATTTGCTTTATTAATTATTAATAAATAATATTTATTTATTAATTAAACCAAACATTTCGTCTCTGTTTGTAAGAATTTCCTTGTAATGAATTTTAATTGATATCCCATTTCTTTTGACAGGTTTCATACATTTTGGGATTTGTTAGAAGAATATTGACAATATGTAAATGAATCGGTGATTGTTTAATCAACATAAGTGACATTTTTTTGTTTTTACAGGAGAGACAAAAACCTTATATTTTTGACAACGCGGCCGCATTGACAATTTTAACTTCAATATCTGATAAGGGGCAGTTCTGCGAGTTGTAAACATTTAAAAGTTTAAAAAAAATCTTTTTAGCAAAGGAGATTTTAAAAAAACTAACTTTATTTTTTATGTTGTTTTAACACCAAACGTTTTGTTGAGAGCCAAAACAACTCAAGTACTTTAAGTTATTTTGTTTTAACACTCAATTTGCCACGTAAGTCACAGAAAAATCAACTGAAAATTAATAAAATAACACATTATTAAGAGTTCAATATTTTCTTAAAAAAAAAAAAACAAATACAAAAAATAAACAAAACACAGCTTAGAGTCAGAAATTCATTAAAATACAAAAGAACAATAAATATAAAGTCTATTCTTACTATAACAAATCAAACTATATCAGTCAAAAGTAATAGTTTCTTCATCACTTTCCATTCCAATACATGTGGGCCAGTTTTTAATATCCTCATAAAACGTTTGGTTCTCTTCAGGCACATAAGGTAAAAGTTTTAAGATATCAGCTATCTTTTTTTCGTTTATCGGTCTCTTGCTCGTGTAAGCCTTTTCTGTTGGAAATTGTAGGAGTTCTGGGTCACAGTTTTTTTAGGTAGCCTTAAAAAAAACAGAACGTTGACAATCCATCAACGAATTCCTTGCATGTCACGTTTCCAGCATTATCACTTTTATGTATGAAATGGGTATTCTTTGAAACCTGGAAAGATTCATTTAGGGACAGACCTTCCATATGAGCAAGTTGATAAGCAGGTTCTTTTATAATTATTATGAAGAAATTACTACTACGTTTTTCCAGCGTTGGGTGTAAAAAGAAATTAAATGCATGCACTAAATGTGTTTTAGCACTCATTTGTCAAAATGGCAGAACAGATATGTTGTTTTAACACTAAATGCGGATTTCACGATCGAATTTTTGTGTGTTTCAGGTATCAATTTATGTTTTGTATGTTCTCAACCTTAAGCTCTACCCCTAAGCAGTGCAAACCCATAATAAAAGTGATTTCGAAAATTCCGTTACTTACATATGTTGTTTTAACAATCACCGATTCGTATGTACATATGTATATAAAGGTGGGTGTCCATTTGAGAGTAAACGTGCTGCGAGTCGCTCTCAAGCTGCTCTCGAGAGCGATCTCGCAAGTGGACATAGTCTGGAGAGTAGCTCGCGGAGACTTGACTAATTACTCTCGACATTCGATCTTTTTGAAAGTCACTCGCAAGTGGACACATGTGTTTACCACTATCCGAGATAAGCTCGCGGAATACCAACACAGTTCGTATTTTGCGAGTAGCTGTCGAGAGTAAACATGGCAAATCAGTGGACATTGGATATGAATATGAGTCAGTTGAATTATTGTGGAGAACTACGGATAGATAGAAATAAAAAAAAAACGAATTTGCGAAACAGTTCTCGTGTTTTGAAGACGAAATAAAAAGATACTGGAATCCGAAAAAGGTACTGAACTTTTAACTTTTAGTTTTTCCTTCTAAAATGATTTGCGATTCATAAGCTTACCGGATGTTAAAAACCTAAGTGTTACCAGTATACTCTCACGTACTGGTATGGCTTCCCTTAATTGGGTATCTTTTTTAAAAATTATGGGTCCAACGTTTTGTATCTATTGAGGATCTTCAACTTGAAACTCTCTTGGGAGAGCAGACCCCGCACCGAATTGGATACGACGATCTACCCACGGTTTGACCCAACATTTTTTGTAATTCTTTTTTAAGAACAGTGCCGATAATTAAAGCAGCTACAACACTTTGCTTGTAAAAATACATGGCCAACTGATAATATGCTAGCAGAAGAAATCTATCAAGTGGACACGATTATGAGAGTACATTCAGCAAGAAAACTCTCAATACTCTAGCAGAGAGCTCGCGATAGCAAAATTTCTAAAATTTGGCTCTCAAATGGACAGTCTCCCGAGAGTTGCTCTCGAGAGTTAACTAGCAGAAGTCCTCTCAAATGGACACACACCTTAAAATTGAAATTGAATTTGTTATGATCTTGATTTCGGTAAAGTTAAAAGCTTCTTTGATTGTGGTAAACAAATTGTTTTTATTGCAAGGCTTATTCCTTCTTAAGATAATATGAGTGAATTTACGATTCCTAGTTTTGCCCAATGAATTGCTAAATTAATATTTTCTAATTCCTCTTTTAGAATTTTGAATTTTCTTTTAACATTTTTTCAATTTCATTTGTTTGTTTGTTCTTTAAGAATGTCACCCAGCGTTCTCTGGAATATAGTTGGTGAATTTTTTTAAGACCAAAGGGGAGACGCAAAAATTCAAATTTTCTGTTGTTCACGGAGAATGATGTCATTTCTATGTCATATTCTCTAAGCAGGATCTGATAAAACCCGCTTTTCTCGGATAGAGGTATGCTTTAGAATAAATTGGGTCGAATGTTGTGGTAGGAATTTTTCCTTCAACTGATGTCACATAAGTTAAAGAATCATCGGGTTTAGCAAAGAGTTTAGGATAATTATTTACAATTTCCATGAGGTTAGTTGTGTTCTCTTTGTTCAAACTGAGATTTAAATTATTGATTGATTATAATTGGCTGTGATATTTAAATTATTGACATTTTCTGAATTATGCTGTAAGGGAAATAATAATATTTGAATAAATGGTCATATAGTTTTCTTTGGAGTGAACGACACGTTTAATTTTCTTAAGGTGTCGTTACCAATAATACCATCAAGTGAGATGAGAGTTGGAAGGTACAGAATTTAATGTTTTCTATATTGGATTGAACAAAACAATAATTTGTTTCTTTTATACTACCTCCAACTGAGTTAGCATACACATTTTTATGGTTTGGAATAGGATTTCTAATGTGCTTGGGTTAATTATAGCCACTGTTTAAGCTTATATCAATAATACATTTAAGTGTTTGTCCGCTCTTCGCAAGGTGTTAAAAGTAGTCTAAAGTCATGATCGGGATCTTCATTTGTGTCAGCGTATTTGGTAATGGATTGATCGTAAATCTTCTCCTCTTGGTTCATCATTTGTTCATAGCTCTCCAAATCCTGTTCATTTGGATTAGATTAATATATGTGATAAACTCGCTGCATTTTTGGCGGATGGACTTGCTGTGAATACGGATCCTGGCGTTTTTCAGGAATCGGTGAATTTTCGGGATCTATTCTAATAATTTACCTTTTGCGATTTAATAAAATAATCAATGTCTATTGGCTGCGAAAGAAGTTGGCGTTGGTTAATTGGTTGCCTTTCGATCGCAAGGATTGTGAAGTTGTTGTGGGTGAAATTCGAGTCTAAGTGCATGGATTGGGGCACGAGTACGATAACTTTGGCGCCAAGATATAATAACGGTTTTTGGTAGAGGGGCTTAATACAAGCATTTTTTACTATGGGAGGGGGTCTATCTCCCCCCGTTCAGGCGGTAGGGGCAATTTAAAAAAATTATTATTTAAAATGGAAAAAAATAATTAAAAAATAACGGTGATACTTACAATTAAGTTTTATACATTTTTTTAAAGCCAACATTCTGTTTTATTAGCCAGTTTTTAATTCAAGTCAAAACTATGCGTAGTTTTTGAAAAATTTAATTTTAAACTCAAAATTTGAGTAATAAAAGTTAAAAAAAAAAGGTTTAAAGTGTAATTTTTCAATACTTCAAGATTATCTACCATTGTTTTTATTTCAGAATTTATTGCTCTTATTTGTTTTTGATCAAAAACTGAAATAGATGATTTTATGTCTTTTAGTTTTTGAGAGAATTGAAAATAACCACAACTACTATTTTAATTTAATTCTTTTTTTTTGCTTGAGTGGTCTTATTTTGATACCAACAATGGTAGGTGCGAGTTTGGGTGTATGCAACAGTAATGTGTGTGCGAATTTGGGTGTATGCAACAGTGGCATCTGCAACCCCCCTGCTTGGGAACACTATAGGATTTGGGGTGGGTGCAAGTTGGAGTCTGTGCAAGGGGGGGAGGGGACACGGTTTGGTGGGTGCAAGATGGGGTGCATGCAAAGTTTCTTTTGCATTTAAATAAGCTGGATTTAAGAAAAATTAATTTACCCTAGGTATATCTTAATCTATATTCGATTATTACTATCAAAATAAGACTACGTTAATACTTAAGCAAGGAAAAAGTAATTTAATTAAATTATTTTTTTGGTAATTTTCAATTTTCTCAAGAACTAGAAGACATAAAGTCATCTAGTTTTCAGTTTTTGAGCAAAAACAAATAAGAGCAATGAATTCTAAAAAAAAAACAGTAAATAATTTGAAAATTTTGAGTATTCGGTCAACACTCTTTTTCCATGAATTAAAATCTTCAGACTGCCAGAAAATAATCGAAGGCTTATAACAACATCCGGAATTGTGTCCATATCTGTTAGATTTACATCATTAAAAACTTGAATGGGTTAATCAATGTCATTGTTTATGTCAGATGCGGGGTTTATTATAGAGTTAAAAATCTGGCATTAATTTGATTAGGTTGAGAATTAGGTAGAGGAACTTGTTCTGGCTAAACTTTTACACGGGGTGGCCAGACTAATTGACTAGGGTTCAACATGTTTCATTTAAATTGTAAGCACAAGTGAAGAAAATATATTGCAGATAATTGAGGATAGAGCAACAAGAATTTCTGTTCATTAATTGTTATTTAATAAATTCCTTCACTTTGTTATGTTGTAAATAAGATTATTTGGTTTTAAATACCTAGGTTAGGTTAGGTTAGGTTGGAGTGGCTGTCTAGATGTCATTGACTCTTTTAGACCTCAAGGGTCCATTGTGATACCACTAATAAGGTTACTCATGGGAGAGTAATGAAAATTAAACAAACCATTTTGTGCTTTTAATAAAGTTAGAGAGACACTTTGTGTCAGTCATTGCCAGTTCACTGGTATTGTCGAAGAAGGGATTACCGAGAAAGTTATTCCTTCTAGTGGAGAGTGCTGGACATGTACATAGCAGGTGTTGGACTGTTTCCTCTTCCTCCTCGTCCATGCAGCTGCTACAGAAGTCATTTGTGTAGACTCCTAGCCTCAGAGCATGTCTTCCTATGAGGCAGTGTCCTGTTATTACTCCAATTGTAGAGCTTATATTTTGTCTGCTCAAGGATATCAAGCCTTTTGACCGATTTAAGTCTATGCTTGGCCATATTTGCTTGGTTGTTAGGCAGGTGGTGCTCTGTGACCATCTAGCATTTGTTGCTTCTAGAGCATATTGTTTGAGAAGATATTTGCATGTAGCAAGTGGTGTTCCTATGTTATGTTTTTGTCTAACATTTGGCAGAAGTGTTCCGTTTTTGGCGAGCTCATCGGCTTTGCAATTTCCCGGAATGTCTCTGTGGCCCGGCACCCAAATGAGGTGAATATTAAACTGTTCTGTCATCTCATTCAGAGATGATCGACAGTCGTGGACTAATTGAGAGTTTGTAGAGACAGACGCGAGAGATTTAAGAGCGACTTGGCTGTCCGAGAAAATTCGTATATCTTTGCAGGATATAACGTTTTCTTTGAGCCAGGATAGTGCCTCTTTAATCGCCATTACTTCTGCCTGGAATACACTACATTGATTGGGAAGTCTGTATGATAGACTGAGATTAAGTTGTTCTGAATAGATACCACTTCCAACTCCGTAATCGGTCTTTGAACCGTCTGTATAGAAGTGTACCGTATTGTCTTCCAGGGATGTTCAAATGGTAGACATGTGCATTCAAGAGGACACAAGCGTCCACAGGTTTTTTCTCAAAACCCACCTCTGTCTATCAACTCCTACTCTCACCTCGCCGTGGTGAACATCGGGTGCCTAGTACCTCAACTGGAGATTGGGTTCTAACCCCAGTGGAAAGTTGTTGGGGGCAGCAAACGAGAGAGGGGGGGAGAGGTGTTTCCACTAAGGCACCTCTCCTTATCCAGACGGCAGCGGACGAATTCTCGAGATGGAATCAACGGTGGCGTCTACAGTTCCAGTAAGGCTGAACTACTTAGTGAACACCTTATAGGGCTTCTACGACTTATTCGGAGCCCAGGCCTATAAGGAGCGGTTTATTCGGCTCCCCGTCCTTGGAGTTATACTAAGGATCTGGCCCTCCAGGTTGGAGGTTGTGCCGTCAGGGTGACTTCCTGACCACGTAAAAATTTTCTAGTTGCGAAGCACCAACAAGCCTCAGATACGGACGGATTCACTGTTGACAACCCAAGCAAACGAAATAAGGACAACGAACTTCGGATCTGTACGTGGAATGTTAGGTCCCTTAACAGACCACGTGCAGCCGAACAATTAGCGGAAGCCCTAAACTGCTGCAAGGCAGATATTACCGCCATCCAAGAAGTGCGATGGGATGGACCGGGCAAACGCAAACTAAAAGACTGCGATATATACTACGGCGACTGCTACCGAGAACAAAGGCAGCGTCTATTTGGGTGTGGATTTGGTGTTGGAACTAGACTCAGGCAAAAAGTCTTGAGTTTCAACAGTGTGAGCGAGCGCATCACGACAATCCGCATCAAGGCTAAATTCGCCAACATAAGCCTAATATGCGCGCATGCCCCAACAGAGGAGAAAGATGAAGACACCAAAGACATATTCTTCGAGCTCTTGGACAAGACATATGAGCAGTGCCCTGGCTATGACATTAAAATTGTCTTAGGAGATTTTAATGCCAAGCTAGGAAGAGAAGACATCTTTGGTGGCACAATCGGAAGATACAGCCTGCACGACACCACCTCCGACAACGGATTCAGGCTGATCGATTTCGCTGCGGGGCGAGACGTTCTGGTAGCTAGTACGCAGTTCACACATCTCAATATCCACAAGGGGACATGGAAATCTTCTGATCAATCAACCGTCAACCAGATTGACCACATTGCGATCGACGCACGACACTTCTCCAGTATACAGGATATCCGAACATTCCGAGGGACCAACATTGACTCGGACCACTACCTCGTTGTAGCCAAGGTACGGCTACGGATATCCCGGTCCGAGCCAAAACAAGGAAGTACTGTGAGAAGTTTCGACGTTAGACGGCTACAATCGCAAGAGACTGCCATGTCCTTTTCCGATCGAGTCTCTAGTAACCTCTTAAGGAGTCCTATGCTGCATGCATTAAGCATTGAAAACCAGTGGCAACATTGCCTTGCAGCCATCAGAGATGCCGCCTCTGAAGTGCTAGGTTTCATACGTCCACAACAGCGAAACCCCTGGTTTGACGACGAATGCCGGCAAGCGCACGCAGCGAAGCAAAAGGCATACAAAACGGCGCTGCACAGAAGGACCAGAGCTGCTCGCGAGCTCTACGAGCAGAAGAGGAGAGAGGAACACCGGCTTCTTAGATGGAAAAAAAGAGAGCACGAGAAGCGCGCGATCGAGGAGATAGAGGGATGTTACAACAGGAATGAGGTTCGTAAATTTTACCAAAAGGTAAAAAAAAAACTCCCAAGGGTACCAGCCACGAACCGAAGCCTGTAAAGACGATCAGGGGAACATCGTAGTAGAACCGCAGTCTATGTTGAGAATATGGAAAGACCACTTCTCCAAATTATATAACGGCGATGACGAACCGAATCCCGCTGTAAGGGAGGTAGAACCACTCAACTTAGGCGACGCAGATCAACAATTCCGCCTACCCGACCTAGACGAAGTGAAGATAGCTATATCTAAACTGAAGTCAAACAAAGCTGCTGGAGCTGACGGCATAGCTGCCGAACTATTTAAAGCAGCAGGCGATGACTTGGTAGGGAGCATGCACCAACTCATCTGCAAAATATGGTCGGAAGAAAGCATGCCCGATGAGTGGAATCTCAGCATAGTTTGTCCGATACATAAAAAAGGAGACCCTTTAAATTGCGCCAACTACAGAGGGATCAGTCTCCTTAACATTGCATATAAGATCCTTTCTGCCGTACTATGTGAACGTCTGAAGCCGTTCGTCAACAACCTGATAGGTCCTTATCAGTGTGGCTTCAGACCAGGAAAGTCCACTATCGACCAAATATTCACATTACGGCAGATCTTGGAAAAAACCCAGGAGCTTCAAATCGATACCCACCATCTCTTTATCGATTTTAAAGCCGCGTATGACAGCATCCATAGGGAAGAGCTCTACAGAGCAATGTCTAGTTTTGGCATCCCTGTCAAACTTATCCGTTTGGGCAGAATGACGATGGAGAATGCACGCTGCTCCATCAAGGTCGGAAAAGATCTCACCGATGCATTTGATGTCAAAAAAGGTTTTAGACAAGGCGATGCACTGTCATGCGACTTCTTCAACATCGTTCTGGAAAGAATTGTGCAAAACTCAACCGTCAACACTAGAGGCACAATCTTCCAAAGGTCCATCCAATTACTCGGATACGCAGATGATATTGACATAATTGGAAGATCAAAGCGTGATGTCAGTGGAGCGTTTTTGAGCATTGCGACGGAAGCGAAGAAGATGGGTTTAGTGGTCAATGAGGGCAAGACCAAGTATATGCTGTCATCAAAAAAGGACATTGAACAACGACGTCTTGGACAAAACGTCACCATGGACAGCTATAACTTCGAGGTAGTTAAGGACTTTGTCTACCTAGGCACCGCTATAAACACAGGCAACGACACCAGCGCTGAAATCAAACGAAGAATAACTCTTGCAAATCGCTGCTTCTTTGGACTTAGAAGGCAATTGAGAAGTAAAGTCCTCTCTCGAGCATCTAAAATCACCATCTATAAGACACTCATCATCCCGGTTCTCATTTATGGCGCTGAGGCCTGGACCCTGTCAAAGAAAGATGAGAACGTCTTAGGATGCTTCGAGAGAAAAATTCTTCGGGTGATTTTTGGTCCCGTACGTATAGATGGAGAATGGAGGAGAAGATATAACGACGAACTGTACGGGCTGTACAGCGACACTGACCTAGTTAGCAGAATAAAAGTCCAACGCTTAGATGGCTGGGTCATGCAGAGCGAATGGACATCAACGCTCCAGCCCGGAAGGTCTTCGAATCCAATCCCGAGGGACGGCGCAGTAGAGGAAGACCGCGACTCAGGTGGCGCACTCAGGTGGGTGAGGACCTCAACCAACTTGGCGTGCGAAACTGGAGACAGCTAGCTAGGGACCGAGCTGGCTGGAGACGCATGTTGGTTGAGGCCCAGTTCCGCCCCGGACTGTAGCGCCACCTTAAGTAAGTAAGTAAGTATTGTCTTCCAGGGGTGCCTCTTCTTCCCAGGAGGATCTTGAAGGGATGGACACATGGAAGCTTTTACCGAATACCATTTTAGGGGTGGTATAGTCTAGGCGATCTGGGATAGATCTAAAATTATCTAGTATAGTAGTATGTCCAGTATTGTTACTGTTCCATTGAGAGGTGGCTCTAAGCCTCACACATGAGTTAGCCGCCACCGTTTTGGAGAAGATGTCAAGAGGTGTTAGGCTTAAAAGCACTTCCAGGGCTGCGGTTGGTGTTGAGCGAAGTGCTCCTGTGATGCACATACCTGCTGACCGCTGGACTTTGATGAACTTATTTAGATTTACCATCTTGTCCAGTGCGGTCCACCATACGACAACTCCATAAATGAGTATCGGTCTAATAACCGAAGTGTATAGCCAGTGGGTTATTTTTGGGGAGAAGCCCCATTTTGATCCTATGGCCCTTTTACAAGTAAAATGTGCTACAGTAGGGTTTTTTACTCTTTCATCAATATTTGCCTTCCAATTTAGTTTTTTGTCTAAAATGAGGCCTAAATATTTAGCTTGGTCGGAAAACCTTAATGGTATTCCTTTAATCTTGGGTGGGCTGAGCTGAGGAATTTTGTACCTTCTTGAAAAGGGTACTAGTTCTGTTTTATGTGGATTGACGTCCAGGCCACATTGCTTAGCCCATTTTGTTAGCCTATTCAAGGCATTTTGTAGGAGTTCCGGGAGAACTTGGGAGTGTTTTCCAGATACAGATATTGCAACGTCGTCAGCATAGGCAATCACCCTGAAACCCTCTGCTTCTAATGATGTTAGAAGGTCGTTTACTACCATGTTCCATAAGAGAGGCGAAAGGACCCCTCCTTGGGGGGTACCTTGATGCACCGATCTGGTGGTAGTAAAGCTTCTCATGCTTGAAGTTATTGTCCTGCTTTTGAGCATGAGACTAATAAAATCTATGAGTGGTTTCTTTAATTGCAGCTTTTCCATTGCTGTCGTGATCGCCTGGTAACTGACGTTGTTGAAAGCTCCTTCAATATCTAGGAAAGCTACTAGGTTATATTCTTTGTATTCGAGGGAATATTCAATACTGCGTACCAGCGAATGAAGTGCTGTTTCTACTGATTTTCCCTTAGAGTAAGCATGTTGAGCTGTGGAAATGAGACATGGTCTTAGGTTATGTCTGATGTAAATTTCAATCAATCTTTCCAAGGTTTTAAGAAGGAAGGATGATAGGCTGATTGGTCGTAGATCTTAAGGGTTAACGTGGGAGGGTTTCCCTGCTTTAGGAATAAAGACTACTTTTGCCATTCTCCAGGCTTTGGGAATATATCTCAGCCTTAAACAGCTTGTCAGAATGATTTCCAATGGTGGAATGATCATGTCTGAGCATTTTTGTAGTTCGGCCGGAATGATTCCGTCTGGTCCTGGAGATTTATATGGATCAAAGCTATCTATGTCCCATTGCAGTTTTTCCCGCGTTATTAGATCAACTAAATCGCTTGTAGAAGCTTGAGACTCTGATGTTAAGTCGTTAAGTATGTTAGAGCTACCTGGAAAGTGGGTGTCTAATAGCAGATGAAGAGATTCTTCATCTGTGATAGTCCATGTGCCTGCATCTGTCTTTAAAGCACTGGGTATTGTTGGACTTTTTGAGAGAATTTTCCTGAGTCTTGAGGCTCCTGAAGTATTTTCTATTTTGCCACAGAAGTTTCTCCAAGAAGACCTCTTACTCTTCCTTAATTCTTTTTTATATTGCTTTAGAGCTTGTTTGTATAAGTCCCAGTCAGAAGGAGATCTAGTGTATTTAGATCTATTGAAGAGTTTGCGACAACTCTTTCTGAATGGTTCTAGTTCTTTACGCCACCAATGAGGTTTCTTTTTTCCCTTTAAAATGGTTACAGGGCATGAAATTCTCATTGATTCATTGAAGGCTTCAGTGAGATGATTCACAGAAAGATCTAGTTCATCTTTACTGGAGGAGCTTTTAAGAAGGTTGTAATCAAGTAATTGTGTTAGTACCTCCCTATATCGTTCCCAGTTTGTATTACGGTAATTGCGAAAACCCGTAGATATGTTTGCCACATCTCTGAGCTCAAACTGAATGTATTTGTGGTCAGAGAAGGAATTCTCTTTTGAGACATGCCAGTTTGAAATCAGATTGTGGATCGAGTCAGAGGTAAGTGTAATATCAAGTACCTCTTTCCTATTCTTGGTTACAAAAGTGGGTTCATTACCAATATTACTTATGAGTAGGTTAGTGCTTAGTAAGTAATCAAATAAGAACTCACCTCTCTCATTTATGTCCGAGCTACCCCATACCGTGTGATGAGCGTTAGCGTCCGATCCAATTAGGAGACCAACTTTTTTCGACTGCGCGTCCGCAATTGCCTTCCTCAAGGTGTCACCTGGAATTGGGCTGTCGTGGCCAAGATAGGAGGATATGAGCCAGTAGGCTTTATCCGTTATTAAGACAGCGGTGGTTGTGTCCTTGTCGCTGTAATTGGGGAGTAAAAATACATTTAAGTCATTTTTTACTAACATACATGACCTTGGTTCACCTTTCTCCGATGCATGCAGTAGCTTATAACCAGGAGTCCGGAGGCCTCTGATGATGGAGTTTGAGACCCACGGCTCCTGTATCATACCTCATACTCCGTGCAGTCGGAGTATGAGGTTATTTGCGGCCATGATGGCGTGATGGAGATTAATCTGTACTAATCGCAGCATTGCTACTATTAGTCAGATTAACCTCCACCACTGTATTATCGGCGTTTTCATCGTCTGAGGAGGAATGAAGTAGGTCTTCCTCACTCAGAGTGATGCCTAAGGTGGCGTCTTTAGTCTCCATGTCGGAGTTACTGTCGACTGTAAGTTTTGCCTCCACGTCGGATGGCTTGTTTGGGGCTGTGGAGGTCGATGGTTCCACTTTTGGTATTGCATCGACCTCCATTATTGGTGGTTGTTAACACAAATAAAGTCTTTAAAACACAAAATAATTATGGTAACAAATAGGTAATAATTTTTATTAAATAAATTAAATACACAAGTGTTCACTTGGGAATAACAATGATGAGTGATTAGACTGACCAAAGGTTTGCAAAAGGCAAACTAAAAAGTGGTCAGTCTACATAAATATTAAATATCAAATATCAGCGCGTGAGGCAAAACATTGAACTTTTATTGAAGATCATATTTCGTCTGGCCTCACGCTGCTGAGGGAGTTGGGTGGAATATGGGTTGTGGGAAAGGTAAAAATTTGGATAACAAAAATAGAATTAAAAATAGTGTATGGGAAATGATAAAGGCATAATTTCCCATAGTGTCAGCATTTATTTAAAATGTAGGTGTGATATTATGGTCGGGTGTTTTTGTGTTACTTAACATACTCCCCCCCTTTGAGGGATCTAATCACTCAAAACTCTAAAATTCTGTATCTATTTCGAAGCGAGGAGCGCTTCTTCTAGGAAGGGGTTTGGGTTTTCTATTTTTTACGTAGTAAAATATGATGAATCCGACCATTGCAATAAATAATATGAAGCTTATACCATAGTGATGGTAATCATGAGTGTTTATATCATTTGCCCAGGTATCCTTATCTAAATCTTTAGCTACTTCATTTATTTTGTCCTTTAAAATTTGTATTTCCATATAATTTGTCTCATTACCCGAAGATGAAATAACACTATTATCTTTAGTGGATGCCGTTGTTTTAATTGCCTCGGAAATTCTTATTGAAGGAACAAATGAATTTTGTATAGTGGTATTGCTTAGAACTCGGCCATTTATAATTATATGTGGGAGTTTCAATGTACATGGTCTTAAAAATTCTATCAAACCACTTCCACTTAAGGCTAAGCTCTTCGTAGTTCCTTCACATACAAGTAAACCAGTTGCAATATCTTCTAGAGCGAATATCCAACTATTGGAACCTCTAAGACTTATCCATTGATCGTGAAGAATGGATTTTGTTAAAAAACAGTGACTTATAGCACTGCTCATATGGTTCAGTAATGAAACTGCACAACTTTTATCACTGTCTCGATGGATCATTGTTGGTAATTGTTGGTTACAAATATAATTTTTGGTTGAAAGAAAATGGCAGGACAGTAATTGATTTTCTTTTAACTCAAAATAACTATCTCTCGTTGGAGTAACTGCTAAATACGGGGATGATAATTCTATAATAAAACTTGAATCATTTTTAAATAGTGGAAACGGAACCAAATTAAAGAGCTGAAATTCTTGGTTATCAACTAAAGGAATCATCATTTCAAATACTATTGAGTCATTAAGACTTCGTCCTTTAATGGATGACAGCTTAAAAATATCTAATACAGATGCTGTAGGGATGTTAAGATAAGGCGGAATATTGTTCCGAATAATTTGGAGTTGTTTGACAAATTGTGATGGCGAAATGAAATGAGGATTCATTTTTACATTATTAAGACTTAGGAGAACGTCAAGTAATGTGTCTTGCACCCTCTCGAGGTTCGTAATTGATAAAATCAAATATGATGTTAACGCTGAAAATCTCTGGCTGACATCAATTATTTCTTGATGCCTTTCAATGTTGTTTAATGATAATTCGAACATAGTCTTAAGGCCTTTATATTTCTCTGTGAGCTGCAAATTGTTTCGTTTAAGCAAATTCACCGTTGAATCTGCGATCGAGCTCTGCCTTTTTAAGAGATGTACTAGGTGCTGTTCATATTGTTGGACCAAAGAGATTTGCTGCTGTATGTCCTTAGCATCATCCTGATCCAATACCCCGAATAGACTGTGTGCAACATTTCCGACAAAGTCGAAAGGAGATCTAGCAATCCTAACCCGTTTGTTATAAGAGGTATGATAGTTATGGACAAGGTCATTGTTTGATTCAATTATGACTACCCTATGTTTCAATGCGGTTATTGTGGGCAAACAGTAGGGATTAGTTTTTAATTCATCCAAGCAGATTTTATCCATTCTGTCTAAATACGTTTTTACTTCTCCTAGCTCTGCCCAATATGATGACAAATTGTAAAATATATAAATATTCCAAAAACTATTAACTGTGCTAGCAGTACCAATATCCTCAAAATATATGCCTGTTGGATTGTCGAATTTAGTCATCTTTATGGGTTCAGTATCTGCGGCGATTGTTAATGGAAACAATAGCAACATAAAACATAATAACGTTACCAAAGAATTGCCGATGAATCTTCCACTTCTTAATCTCATTGAGGGTTGGGTTTTTGTTGGTGTTTTTAAAGCCTCCTCTTGCTGCCCTTTATAATCAATAGGTAAAGGACAAAGGTTATGGATGGCTCTTTGGTATGTTCCTGTATCTGTTTTAACATGCGCTACACGCACTAAACCATCCGTTCCCTTCACGACTTCGATTACACGTCCAAGCTTCCATTTCATTGGAGGCTGTTGTGAATCTTTTAAAACAACCATTGTTCCAGGTTCTAAATTTTGGGACTGCGCTTTCCATTTCAACTTCTGTTGGAGAAGATGGAGATATTCGTTTGACCATCTTTGCCAAAAATGCTGTTGAATGTGCTGAACCTGACGAAATTTGTCTAATCTTGAGATTTTTTGATCAGAAATGTTAGGCTCTGGAAGAGAAGTTAATGGAGCGCCAATTAGAAAATGACCTGGAGTTAATGCCTGTAAGTCATTAGGATCGGAGGAGTTGGGTGTGAGTGGGCGTGAATTTAATATGGCTTCGATTTGAACCACAACTGTTGAAAGCTCTTCATAAGTTAAAGAAGCTTCTCCTAAATATTTTAATAATAATATTTTTGCGGATTTAACAGCGGCCTCCCAAAGTCCTCCAAAGTGAGGAGAGCGTGGTGGAATATGTTTCCAATTGATTCCCATTTTCAGACAATTTGAATTGATTGATGTTTGAGTTTCGGGTGAATCAAGAAACTCTTGGAAATCTTTCAATTGATTTCTTGCCCCAACAAAATTTGTGGCATTGTCACAGAATATGGTATGGCATACACCCCGTCTTCCTACAAACCGCTTCAAGCAGTTTATAAAGGCTTCAGTGGTAAGGTTGCTAACCACTTCAATATGCACAGCTTTGGTAGAAAAGCATACAAATACTGCAAGATATGATTTGGTTGGAGTTTTTCCTCGGACTTTATAATGTGTCCGTATTGGTCCACAAAAATCTACTCCTGAATAATGGAATGGTCGAGAAGGAACGATTCTTTCTTTAGGTAGGTTTCCCATTAACTGATCGATGGAACTGGGTTTGGCACGGAAACATTGCATACATTTAGAAAGTACCTTGCGTGTTTCTCTTCCTACACTTAAAATCCAAAACTGTTGCCTCGAGATAGATATAAGTGTTCTATGGGAAACGTGTAGATGTTTTTCGTGTAAATGCTCTAAAAGTAGTGTTGTTACAATGTTATTTTTTGGGAGCAATATTTGGTTCTTTGATTGGGAAGGAATTTCAGCATTCTTAAGCCTTCCGCCTACATGTATCAACATTGTTGATTTATCAAAGTATGGGCTTAGTGATAATATTTTGGAATTATTGTGGAGAGGTTTTCCTGCCTGAAGTGCTTTATATTCTTCGGGAAAACCACTTATCTGTACGCTCCTCCACAAAAGAATTGTTCCCTTCTGGATGTCTTCCAAAGTTAAGGGACCAGTTCTTTTGTTTTCTTCGTTTCTTTTTTTCTTCTGAAGCGTTTCCTTCCGCTGAAGGGGCTTCTGTGGGGGGCGTGTTAAGCGAATCTTCGTCTTTCTTGTAAATACGGATCACGATTTCATCGAAACCATACCTAATCACGCCTTTGGTCGCGGCCAGTGGAGCCAGTGATTCCCTATTGATCAACACGAGAGCTGATCTATAGTGACCCACCGTCTCCTTCTCAACCTTTGGGACTTTCCAGTCGTGCGTAGGCAGGTTCGGATTACTTGCTTTGATCAATTTCATGATCATATCCGGGCAGTTGTGTAGAGCCGGGACCATTATGCGTGCTCTTGGCCGGCAAGGAATATCCTCCCTTGTAACAACCTCGAGCTTGGCACCCGGCCAGACTTCTAGCAAGCCATTGACAGCAGCCCTGTACAGATCGAAAGATCTCTGATCACCACAGGCGATGAGTTTGATACGATTTTGGTACCATCCTGCATCAGCTGTGTCTGGGAGAGGTCCCGGATTCTCCTCGATGACAGATAAAAATCTGAAACCGAGGTGAGCCTTGACGCTTGCCCATTGATCATGAGAGATGTTACCATCCACATGACCCCTGTCAATGACCGCTGCTATGATCTTACCTTTTAGCGCGTCGCTAAAGGAAAGATCTTTATGGAAGGCTGTTGTGCTGTTCGGATGCACCTTCTGCCTTTTTGGTTCGGGCTTGTCGCCCTCGAAAGACCTATTGCGCTTTGATGTTGAGTCGCTGCAGGTCTGTTTGGTGATATTGCTAAGAAAGCCACTAGCCCACTCGAGTTTTCGCGTTTGCTCCGGGGTTCTATCCGCCGCCGCCGGTATGACACCGACTGCGGCTAGAATCCTCTCAGCATTGCGTTGGTCTCGTTTGGCTAGTGATTTCTTGGACTTCTTGCTGGCCGACCCAGAGCCATGTCCGTGTGACATAGGTGTGGGTCCACCATCAGAATTCGTCGCTACCGATACCAATCGGGGTGTGCCCTCAACTTTTGAGTCAATTCCACATGTCGTAGATTTTGTCTCTCCGGATGGGGTGTCCCTTCTTGGGGTCGCTTGCGACCTCCTAGCAGGTGCGGGGAGGGGGTGGGGTGTGGAATTACCACCCTTGGGACAGCCGAGCGTCACAGCTGTTCCACTGACGGGTACTTCCTTCAAGTATAGGTTGCGGCTAGTAGAGGGAGAAGGACTCCCGCTACTAGTGGCAACCACAGGGTTGCCAACACGTTCACACCTCTGAGTAGGCTCGACAGCCTTTCCAGTGGATGTGACCGCATTGGCAGCCATGGCGCGATTTTTGTTATTATTTTTTAAAATTTTTCTGTTTGATGTTTTGTTTTGTTTCATTTTTGTTCCCACGAGTAGGGCGGAAAGACGGTCAGCCCCGGCAGAGCCGCTTGCCGGGGTAAGGCAGAAATATGACGGACCTTGCCACAGCATCCGAAAGAGGTCGTTAATGGCTGGTTTATCCCCCAGCCTTTCATTCTTCGGCACGGTTTTCGTACAAGTACGCTCACACCACCACTGAAATTAGGAACCTCTAAACTATGATTGAATTGGGTTTCCGAACGTTGCACTATTGAGGAGTTACAACAATTCGGCTACCCAACTCAACCTTAGCTAATCACCATCCTGCCAAAAACGCACAGGACTTCTGTAGTGATCATTGCCCGCCTGGCACCCACTTGGAGGGTTTGAATGAGGATTTTGCCAAGCTTTTAAATACCTAAAGACCATTATTTTTTCTAAGGATTTTCTTGCTTACTTCTATTTTATAATTCAACTCCAACGTTTTTGTATGATTATATTTTCAAAAACAAAAGTTAAAAACTTAAATTTTATTTTTCCTTAGCATTATCTTATTTATTTAAAAAAATTATAATTTGATTTATATGTTGAATAAAATTATATTTTCAAGAATGTTCTTGTAAAAGACAAGTGTAACTATATATTCAAAAATGTATTTAAAACTCACTTTTGATTGTGTTTTTTATTACAAAAACATTATTTAAATCGAAGACTTTTCCCACGGATCGTAAAAGCCTTATACCCACAAGAAGGACTCAGCCAAAAAAAAAGAAAATATAAGGAAAGAACCCTGGTTTGACGAAGAACGTCAAAAAGCTCGAATAACATCTTTTGCTTGGTTGAGGATTTTTCGTAACTCCACCCAAGGATTATTTAAGGGTTCTTATATAGAGGCCATTAAGAAGTTTAAAAAGCTTTGTAAGACTACAAAAAATTATACGCTGAAAAGCTCCGCTGATTTTTAGAAACTGGCTAGGGAGCTGAATGGAAAACGTTTTACTATGCACACAAAACTGTCTTCAAATGTAATTCTTTCCCATTTCAAGGATCTTTTAAACCCTGAAACAACGCCGACAAAGTGGCAATTCGCACCACCTGGATTCGTAGTCGACTCTCTGGACTGTACACTTACGTTTAGCGAGTGAAAAGAAACACTGCAGACGCTTTAAGATGGAAAAGCAGCCGGTTCGAATTGTATTCCAGTGGAATTTTTTAAATATGAGACTGTCATGTTGAGCACCTTTTAAAACTTTTTAATACAGTTTTGGAGGGAGAACTGTCTCCAGATGAATTTCGAGATCCTATTATATTGTTATATTTCCCATCCACAAGAAAAAACCGTTATTCGATTCAGCTAACTACAGAGGTATTTCCTTTTTAAATGCATCTTACAAGCTATTTACAACGATGATGCTTAAGCGTCTTGTTAGTTGGATTGAGACCGGAAACTTGCTGAGGAAGTTCCAGGCTGGATTAAGACCACGATATTTAGTAATAGATAACATTTTTATATTAAGGAGCTTGGTGGAGAATTTCTTGAAACAAAGGAAAAACCTGTATGTATTTTTTTATCGATTTTAAAGTAGCTTTTGATACAATCGATCGAGGTGCACTATTCTATCATTGAAGTTTGGTCGCGTTCTTGAGCACCTATATAGAGGAACCAGGGGCTGACTGGTTTTAAACCTCATCGGGAGTGAGACAAGGTTGTACATACATTAAGCCATAAAGTGGTGGTGAACGTAATGCATCAAATGAAAAATGGAGCTTTAATCGCGAAAATATTGAGTGTGTGCGAGACTTCAAATACCTTGGCATTACTGTTATAAATAATTTGGATATGGAGAAACGCTTGAAGGAGAAATAGAGACAATACGATCGTAAGCTATGCTTTGGCAGTTCAATAAGTACCTGAAACAATACTGTGATAATTTTTGTTTGTTCCGTAAAGTAATAAGTCTTTTTTATGTTAAATTATTTTAGTGTTAATTTATTTTGTTTTGTTTCCATTTATCTTTTAAAAATTATTAAAATCTATAAAATATAAACCCCTGAAGAAGTCGTGGATAGCGACGAAACGTTGGGAAAAGATGAAATAAACTTGTTTTATTTGCATTCAAAAACAAATTGACCAAAAAAGCCTGCTTAAACTAATTAAAAGAAATAGGTTAAGTCGAAAACTGCTATTAATATGACATGGAAACAATGCTTCATGAATAAGGGAATAGCACATAGTAGCAAGTTTAAAGTCTTTGAAGCAGTAGCGGAGAGCATACTTTTATGTGTATGGATCGCAAGTATGGGGATGTAAATTGTAAAATTCGGCTGAAAAACTCCTTACGCACTTTGTAAAATGAATATTTCATTTCCCGAAAAATACGCCGAACTACGTTATAATGCTGGAAACGGGTCTATCTCCTTTGTTTATAAAAAAATTGAAGTTACAAGCCGACTTCTTGCTTAACGTTTATAAAATGAAGCTATACAAGATCAAAATAGTTTGTATCGAAAGTGGCAAGATCTTGCTGATGAATGTCAAATTAATTTTAATTTACCCATCGAGAATTTATCAACCGCTAAAAACATCTTGTACGAAGTCATTTTAAAGATTGATGAGAAATGTAGAGCTTAATATATTGCTGAAGCGTCTAATTCCTTGTACAGAACAACTTAAAGCTGATTAATTCATAACATTGCAAAGAACAACTATTTTAAGGATTCCAGTAATGTACATGTGATTTTTATAATGGTCAGACTATGTACGTAGTGAACTTATAAAGGGTGTCCCAAAATTAACGCAAGATTTGAATTAAATAGAAAACGCCGTTTTTAGTCTTTTGATAGTTATATTTTTATTGACTCGTAAAGCACATAGGATAGGGTTATGTATGGAATAACACATCGGACAAATGGCCTCCACGGCTTTGCATGCACATGCGCACTCTTTTGTTGAAATTTTCCATGACCATTCTGCATAAATGTGGCTGAATTTCGTTGATGCAGCGTTGAATCTCCTCCTTTAATGCACGGGTGGTTGTGGGCTTGTTGACATAGACTTGTGATTTCAAATAACCCCATAAAAAGAAGTCTAATGGTGTTAAATCACACGATCTAGGAGGCCAATTTTGATAATTGAATTGTTTCACGGGCTGTATGACATGTGGCACCGTCTTGTTGAAACCACATATAGGACACATCAACATCATCCAATTTTGGCAGAAAGAACTGTGTAATGATGTCGCGATATCGAGCACCAGTAACAGTCACTGCTTGACCAGCATCATTTTCAAAACAATATGGCCCAATTATGCCTCCAGCCCAAAATCCACACCATACAGTCACGCGTTGTGGATGCATTTGTTTTTCGACAATCACATGTGGGTTCTCCGAACCCCAAATGCGGCAATTTTGGCGATTGACAAAGCCATCAAGATGAAAATGTGCTTCATCGCTTAGGATGATTTCGCTGAGGATGATTTTGTTAAAACACTATTCCGACCATATTTTGTAGGTATGAAATTTTCGAACTGCAGCCGCCAAGCTTTCACTATTTTTGAAATATTCTTTAATAATGAAGACACGTTGTTCTCTCGTGTAACGCTCCATTTTTAATAACCCTATACTGTTAGCTGTCAAATTGCTTTTTTTCAGGGTTGCCAACACTTCACTGCACAAATGGCGGAAAATTCAAATCTTGCGTTAATTTTGGGACACCCTTTAGATTAAAATACATTCCATACTGACCTGGGGTGGAATCGGCTAAGGTGATTGTTGATAAATAACAATCAAAATAAACGAATTTTATCTTTGTAAGATGATAGTCAAATTAATACCTAAAAAGCTGTCACAACAAATGTGATAGTCATTTTCAAACAAATATGTTTACTCCGAAAAGAGCTACCAGACGCTTACACAAACGACTGGAACATTTTCATAGTTAGCTATTTTTCCTGTGACCGACACAATCCTGTGACCGACAAAGCTTACGAGATTTGAAAAAAATATCAAGAAAAGTAAGAATATTATTCAAACACAGCCAATTTGATACTTTATTTACATAGATGTTTTATAGGAATCAATTTAAAATTTCACCGTGGCAGCAATGAATTTTGACAATTTGAATCTGAAATTGTTCAATCGAATTGAATTAAGTTGATAGATAGATAGTCAAATTTGACTATCAAAAATATGATAGACAATTATCGCCATAGCTGATTCCACCCCTGATTTATCCCTAGAGTGTAATATGTGCAACCTATCCACTTCTTGGGAAAATGCCCAACTCTCAGAGAAATCACAAGGAATTTATTTAGAAAACACTTTTTATCAAAAGATGAAGTGATACGTTTATTGAATAAAATGAACGTTGTCAAACTTTACGAATTTTGCATAACTGCACTTAGATATACATATGTGTATGTAGAACTATTCACTTTTTTTAAAATTATTTTAAATTTATCATAAAGTTTATATTGTTAAAAAATTATAAATCCCTTTTTTAATATTGAAAAGTATTTACATACATATGTATATCGAGGGCTTTTTACATTCATTGTGTTTTATTGTCAATCTGGCAGACGGCAATCGCCATGCTATAATGATTTTTTTAAACATTTTTGTTGTATAATGTAAATTTTACTGTCATTCAATAAAATCTGTATCTATCTATGTATGTATCTATCTAAAAATAAATCTATCTAAATACATTATATTAATAACATTATAAAAATTATTCGGGTGTCCAGGATTTCGGGACTGCTTACATCGAACGGTGAGGTGGCTTTCAACGTGGGTTGGTTCCTCTTTAGTCCTTTATTTTATCATGACATACTAAGGTGCTTCATTTGGATTCCTTCACACTTTACAATTGATTTTAGTTATTTTGGTTAGTTACTTACGAGCACTAATAAAAATGTTTTGTTTATTCACTTTTTACGATTGAATTAAGACAATTATTTTGTTTAAAAAAGCAGTCCCTGCTCGGGTGCCAGTTAATAAAACATAGGTTGGAGTTGTTGTTCAAACTGAACTGTGTAATACAGTATTAAACATTACATAACTCTTCATGCATTGTTGTTTGATTCTTTCTAATTTCGTCTGAAAAGAAATTAGGTAATGCGAATAAACTGCGGGTTCAGTTCTCAAAGTTAATTTTTTGTATGTTAACTTATACATTGGAAGTGACAATATAATGTTTTTAGAGCACCACCGCGAATGACTCGATTAAATTCTGAAATTTTATACCGTTATATTTCATATTTACTCTATCAGATCTTAATACAACCTACATTTTACGACTAATGAATTGCCAAAACAAGAAATGTGCTCATCTGGCTTAGTTAGTAAAAAACGAACTTCAAGAACATAATACACCATACAAAAACAAACTTAGAAAAAACATATGCAATTACATACATATATATAAAAACTAAAAAAACTAAAAAATTGAATTACAAACAAATTAATGCAACATTTATGTGCGTGGTACACTGGGCTTTAATGTATTTTTAAGAATATTCTTAATCATGTTAAAATCAAAGATGTTTGAGTTAATATTTAAAAATTTAGACATGCGAAGAAATGGTTCATTTATGCCATATTTAGTGCGGGGTCTAGAAATATTCGTTACAACCAAGAACTTTAAAATAATGACCGCGATGTGTGTAGAGAGTGCAGGGAGTATAATCAATCGAACTAGGAGTATACGTTTCTTAGAAAAAGTCATTGCCTGATATTTAACTGGGTTAGGGTTACCCGAGTCGAAATTTTGGCCCTATTCTGATCCTTAAAAGGATCTTTTGTCCTCATTTGCTCCTACATACAGCAAAATGAACCTCATATCATCCTAAACGATTTTTCATCTTCCTCATTTCTTCCTACATAAATCTTTAGAATTCTTCCGTTTTTCTACGCATATTTTGTGAACCTCATTTTGTCCTAAATGAAGGTTTATCAACATAGAAAATAGATATCGTCCTCTTATCATACTTAGTAAGCCTACCTGGTCGTGTACCTGCTTTTTTTTGTTGTCACAACAGATAATGACAATGACAACAATGATGGTGGAAATGACAAGGATGGAGATGGTGATAGTGAAAATGGTAACGATGGAGCTAGTAAAGTCGAAGACACCAACGAACGAGGACAGCAACGACGACGACTCCGACGACGTAGACGACGACAACGACGAAGAATTATTCCTTTTAAATTAATCAATAATGTTAATAAAAACTGTTTTGTTTAATGTATAAAAAATGGATAAAATTAAAATATAAATTATTTTATTTTAAAAAGATTCCTAATAAATAAAATGAAAGAGAGTAAGAGAGAAAGGGAAAAGGAGGTAGGAAAGAAAGAGGGAGAGAACAAATAAAATACGAAAGACAGCGAGAGAGAGTTTAATAAACTAGTCTTAGAGAGAGAGAAAGAAAGAGAGAGGGTAAATGAACAAAGAAAAAAAAGCTATGGTGAAGATGAAAAAGGTTCATTTGAGGCTTTTTGCTGTCGTCCTCATTTGATCCTACACATCGTATTTTGTCCGATAACTGCCACTATTAGGTTCAAATGAGGAGCAACATTTTAACAGTAAGTGATCCTCTTTTGAATCTCTTTGAACCTCAGAGAACCTGAATTTTGGGGACGAAAATAGGGCCAAAATTTCGACTCGGGCGGAAAAAGAAGTTTTGAATTTAACTTGATAAGAACTATTTTTAAGAAAAGATATTCATTTCATTTTATTGAGACATTAATACATTAAATAATTTATGATTACATTTTTTTTCTAAATTCATGATAACCAACTTAAATAATTATATCTGGTTAAGCTAAGTTTATACATATGATATATGTATGTCATTAAACGTTTATACTACATTATACATTTTAATTAATAATGTTATAAATTCTCACATTCTCTTATGTTTGCTCCTGACATATGTATGTATGTTCATTTTATGGCTCGAGGTGGCCAAAGTTAATTTAATAATTAGAACTTGTACTTAAAAACTAAAATTATGTATATCTAGATAAAAGAAATATATATAAAGAAGGATGTTGTTTAAAAGAAGATACCATAACTTGAAATGCATCAACAGAAAATAACCATCTTTTCTTAGTTAAATATACTCGTATAATAAAGACTAGATATATTTGTAACAAGAAAAATCGATTATTGAAAATCAGCTGAGGTATCATATCAATGTTTAATCCAGTAGGAAACAAAAGTCTACATTGTACTTTAGCATATATGTATGTATATTTGGTCATTTTTTGTTTTTCTTAAGACTAACCACTAACCTCGAAGAACAGGCAATTAAGCTTTCTCAAGGGCACTTTCGTTAATGTTTCTGTCAAAAATATGTTTTATAATTGGTTCGGATGGTCTGCAAGGAATCCTAATTTTGTTTTTAATAATTTTACCATATAAATAAAAAGAGGTTCGATATTATTTTCTTTATACATTTCTTATTCGGCCTTTTGTATTTACCGCAGCAAGATCTAAGCAGTTTTCGTTTAAAGTACGAAAAAATCGCCAAGTTGAAGTCTGCGAAAGGCCGTCTACCGTAAAATGGGCACAATTCACGCAACTTTTGCGTTAACGAACACTCATTTTGATAATAAATTTTATCATTTGAACGTGCTGTTCAATCGTGTAACTTGCGATGATGATTTGGCATGAACAAATGAATAATAAACAAAAGATTTGACAGATGTCACCAAAACAAAATGGCAGCCACGTGGCGCAAAAATTCTACGCGCGCCAATTGAAAAACCCTTTATGACTATAAAATTAACTGTATTTTCTTGAATTGGGAAAGTGCAGTACTAACTTTAATTAGGTACTTACTTAATTCAATCCAACGATAATTAATAATATATAGATAACATATGTACGTATGTATGAGTTGACTTATATAATCTTATGCAAATAATAAATTGAAAAAAAAAAACAATTATTTATAGTTGTTGAACAAAATACTAAATCCTAACAAAATTACAAACAATTAATTGGTTTAACGGCCGAACATTTCAGTAAAAACAGTTTTAACTTAAATTATTGATTGAATATTTTTCCTTAAGAGACAATTTGGCTTACTAAAGGGTGTCCCAAAATTAACGCAAGATTTGAATTTGCCGCCATTTGTGCAGTGAAGTGTTGGCAACCCTAAAAAAAAGCAATTTGACAGCTAACAAAATAGGGTTATTAAAAATGGAACGTTACACGATAGAACAACGTGTCTTCATTATTAAAGAATATTTCAAAAATAGTGAAAGCTTGGCGGCTGCAGTTCGAAAATTTCATACAAAATATGGTCGTAATAGTGTTTTAACTTCGTCAACTGTGAAGAGATTAATTGAAAAATTCATGGAGACTGGATCCGTTGGAGACGCCAAACACAATGGTCGTCCAAAAACAAGCCGTTCAAATGTGAATGTCGAAGCAGTGCGTGAGAGTGTTGCTGACAATCCAGGAACCTCAATTCGACGTCGTGGACAAGAATTGCAAATTTCAAGAACCTCTCTACAGGATATACTCACCAAAGATCTGTGTCTTCATGCTTACAAAATTCAATTAACACAACAATTGAAGCCTAATGACCATGGACAGAGAAGAGAGTTCGTTGAATGGATTATTGAACATCAACAAATCAATTACTGCATGAGACATTTCCAGGTCGTGTACTCTCTCGTTTCGGTGATCAAAATTGGCCTCCTAGATCGTGTGATTTAACACCATTAGACTTCTTTTTATGGGGTTATTTGAAATCACAAGTCTATGTCAACAAGCCCACAATCACCCGTGCATTAAAGGAGGAGATTCAACGCTGCATCAACGAAATTCAGCCACATTTATGCAGAATGGTCATGGAAAATTTCAACAAAAGAGTGCGCATGTGCATGCAAAGCCGTGGAGGCCATTTCTCCGATGTGTTATTCCATACATAACCCTATCCTATGTACTTTACGAGTCAATAAAAATATAACTATCAAAAGACTAAAAACGGCGTTTTCTATTTAATTCAAATCTTGCGTTAATTTTGGGACACCCTTTATAAGAAGTTATCATTTTAAGAAGCACCAATGGGATATTATCCAGTATGGGCGTGTCCCATCTTCTTTTTATGTATGTAGGCCCTATATGTTAAGGTGAAACTTGGGAACGATTTATAGAATTCAAGATTTGACTTAAGATGCATAAGTTTATGCATTAGGTACTTGTTATTTTAGTTGAATTGTTATTTTAGTTGAATTGAATTTGAAGTCAATAGTTTTTCAACCCATTTCACGCCTTTAATTTGTTGAAACAGTGAATACAATGAGAAACCAAACTAATACTTTAAAGTAAAACAGAATTTTTCCAATTATTTTTCTATATTTCATTAAAAAAATCCAAAATTAAAATATATTTTACAGCTGCTATAAGAAATTTGGAACAAAATTCAAATTTACATTTCGGACTTCAGATCAAAAATGGATGTAAAAGGAATAATTGATTTTTATTGAATATTTTTGATAGTAAAATAACTTGCACAGAAGGACCAGAGCTGCTCGCGAGCTCTACGAACAGAAGAGGAGAGAGGAACACCGGCTTCTTATATGGAATAAAAGAGAGCATGAGAAGCGCGCGATTGAGGAGATAGAGGGATGTCACAACAGGAATGAGGTTCGTAGATTTTACTAAAAGGTAAAAAAAATTAACAAGTTAAAGTCCAACGACTTAGATGGCTAGGTCATGTAGAGCGGATGGATATCAACGTTCCAGCCCGGTCTTCGAATCCAATCCCGAGGGACGGCGCAGTAGAGGAAGACCGCGACTTAGGTGGCGCATGCAGGTGGGTGAAGACCTCAACCAACTTGGCGTGCGAAACTGGAGACAGCTAGCTAGGGACCGAGCTGGCTGGAGACGCATGTTGGTTGAGGCCCAGGTCTGCCCCGGACTGTAGCGCCACCTTAACAAAGTAAGTACGTAAAATAACTTGAACAAATTCAGTACAAACCGAGATCAAAAGAAAACTTACAAACTCTCTCTTCTGCAGGTGAAAATATTCTCGCGCAATCAGGTTCTGGTGTTAATAACGCAGAAAGTGTACCTGACAAACAAAAGAAAAAGTCTTAAAAAAAGAAGCCGAGAAAACCCTGAGCTTGCTAGAAATTCTACCCCCCTCAAAAAGAACAAATGTCAAGATCACCCCAATGCTTATAGATCCTACCCGAACCCCCCATATAAATCAAATTTCTGACTCAAATTCAGCTCCCAGTAGCGACTCCGTTACAGTAATAACCAATTCCATCCCTATTAAAGCTGTTTTGAAACCAACAATTATTTTTATATCTCGTTTGGACCCAGTTACAACGCCAGAAGATATAACTTCCCACTTAGTATCTACCAAGAGCATACCTTCCAGCTCATCCATTAGGTGTACTAAGATCAGTAAACCAAATAGCTTTGTTTCCTCTTTTAAATTAATAACGAATCCCAATTTCTTTGATTCTATTTGCAACACAAATATATGGCCCGCAAAGACTTTAGTCAAAGCATTTACTCAAAGTCAAAAACAAGGTGTTGCTTTGAAAACCAAGTCAAAAAACTTAACAGGCTTGCGCTCTTTTACCAAAACGTAAGGGGACTTCGTAGCAAGACTGCTGACATTTTCCTTAACTCCCAATCATTTCCACACGACGTATTAGTTTTGACAGAAACGTGACTTAATTCAAGCTTTTCCGACACAGAACTTTTCAGTCAAGTGTTCGAAGTTTACAGAAACGATCGTCATGTTGGTAATGCAAAGGATTTAGGTGGAGGTGTTCTCATAGCGGTAAAAAATACATATTTCTCTTCTTCTGTATCTTTTCCATTTGAATTATAAATTGAACTGGTATGTGTAAAGATAATGGTACAGACTAAGACTATTTTCATTTTAAACGTCTACATTCCTCCAAAAAGTTTGGAGTCTGTTTATAACGATCTCTATTTGGCATTAGACTATCTTATAAATTTGTCCAGCTCTGACACCAATATTTTACTTCTAGGTGATTTTAATTTACCACACATTGATTGGATTCCATCCGAAGACGAATCCTGCCTTGAAGCCTCTCCTTCTTCTTCACAATCGGAACTATCTCTTCTCGATAGTTCTTACTGACTTACAGCAAACAAGCTGTATTAAAAACTCAAAAAATCGAATTCTCGATTTAGTCTTTTCTTCTGACGCTATTAGTACCCTTGTTCTAGAATCTAGATCAGGAATTACTAATATTGATAAATATCACCCCCCTTGGAAATTTTTTTTTGACTTAAGTAATCACCTTACTGAACACAGTAATTCCTTTGATTGCTTATATATAATTTTGATTTCAGAAGAGCTAATTTCCAGCAGTTGTCTGAAGATTTAACCATTTCAGGAATTGCTGATACATTAGCATTTTCTAACATTGACGAAGCAGTTTCAACTTTTTATAAGATCCTTAGTTATTGTTTGGAAAAAAATGTACCCTTAAAGAAATCAATAAATACAAACTTTAGCCATCCTTGGTACACGAAAGAATTGCGTTTACTGCGTAACAAAAGAAATAAGGCATGGAAAACGTATCTCAAAACTCTGTCTCCAATCAACTTCTCTTTTTATATTGAACTCTTTAACCAATTTAAGTCTTTTTCTAATTTTTTATATGCTTGTTATGTTACTGATATGGGCACCTCTTTGAAAGAGAATCCCAAAAAATTTTGGAATTTTGTAAACTCAAAGAACAAATCAGATGGCTTTCCAGTTAACTTCACTTACAAGAACCTTTCATTAGATAAAACTGTTGATATCTGTAACGCTTTCGCAATAAATTTTCGGGAGTCATTTGTTAATAGCCCTGAAGAAGTTGATGAAGTATATTTTCATAATCTTCACTACTTTTCGCAAACTAGCTGTAGTCACATACCTGTGCTACAGAGTACGGTCCTTGATCTTTTATCTGCGTTGAATGATGACTGTTCAGCCGGTCCCGATGGTATTCCCCCGATAGTATTAAAAAAGTGTAGTAATGCCTTAGTTGAACCCTTTACGTTCTTATTTAAACTTTCTCTAAAAACAGGCAAATTTCCCAGTATATGGAAGAAGTCATTTCTTACACCAATTTTCAAGAAAGGTAACAAGGCGGATATAACAAACTACAGGCCCATTGCAAAGCTTTCTTGCATACCTAAATTGTTTGAACAAGTTGTTTCTGAAAGTGTAGCATTTTTTAGTAAAAATCTCATTTGCGAACAGCAACATGGTTTTGTGAAAAAAAGATCAATCGTTACTAATCTCCTCACATTCTCAAACATATGTTCAAACGCTTTAGAACAAGGTTATGAAGTTGACTGTATATACACTGACTTTTCCAAAGCTTTTGGCCAACTTAGCCACGGAATTATTTTATTTAAACTTAAAGCTCTTGGTTTTCCAACATTGTTCTTAGCTTGGATCAAATCATACCTTGAAAACAGATCCTATGAGGTAAATTTAGAAATTGTCATTCTAAACCTTTTGTTGCTGAATCTGGTGTTCCCCAGGGAAGCCATCTTGGCCCTTTTCTATTCATCCTGTCTATAAACGACGTATCGTCATGTCTTAGCTCAAGTGATGTTCTTATTTTTGCGGATGACATGCAATTTTTTAAAATAATAAAGTCCACCCAAGATCGCATCCTTTTACAAGCCTACATTGATAGTTTCACATTTTCGTGTGGCAAAAATAGCCTTACCCTCAACCCTTTTAAATGCCAGACGATAACTTTTACTAAAAAACGAATCGATAGTGTATTTGATAATTGTATATCAAAGCAAAAACTCGGTCGCGTCTCCACATTTAAATATTTAGTTGTTCATGTCTGTTCCAACTTAGAATTTACACATCACATTAATTTTATTGTTAATAAAGCAAGTTCTATGCTTGGTTTTATAAAACGCTGGGCAAAAGAGTTCAATGATCCCTATGTTACTCTTTCTTTATACAATTGTCATGTTCGTCCTCATCTTGAATATGCTTCGCAGGTATAGACTCCCTATTACGAAATTCATAAGAAACGTATTGAATCAATTCAAAATAATTTCATTCGCTTCGCCCTAAAGGGTCTTCCTTGGGATGATCCTTATGATCTGCCTCCCTATGAACACCGTATTCAGCTTCTTCAATTGCAAACTCTCCATCAAAGGCGTGTTAATAATGATTTAATATTTTTTCATCAACTCATTAATGGTGAAATTGATGCACCTTATTTGCTATCTTGTATACATTTAAATTACCGAGGCGGAACTCATCACCTGCGTACTTTTGACTTTATACATATTGACTTCCATAGAACTAACTATGGAAATAATGAAGCTTTAAGTCGAATGAGCATTTTATATAACTTAAACTGTTCATCGGTTGATTTAAATTTAAATAAGGTGGGATTCAAATCATGGGGAGAGTACGATAACTTAGGCGACAAAGTTTAATGACGGATTTGTATAGAACAGTTAAAAACAAGCATTTTTTACTATGGGAGGGGGGGTCTACCTCTCCCCGTTTAGGCGGTAGGGGCAATTTAAAAAAATATGTACGTTAAATGGAAAAAAATAATTAAAAAATAACGGTAATACTTACAATTAAATATTATACCTTTTATTAAAGCCAACACTTTTGTCTATTAGCTTGTTTTTAAATCAAGTCAAAACTATGCATAGTTTTTCAAAAAAATAGTTTTAAACTCAAAATTTGGACAAAAAAAGTTAAAAATAAGGTTTAAAGTGTAATTTTTCAAAACCTTAAGATTATCTTGTACTGTTTTTTTGGGGGTGCATGCAAAGTTTCTTTTGTATTTAAATAAGCTGGATTTAAGAAAAATTAATTTATCCTTCGTATATCTTAATCCATATTCGATTATTACTATCAAAATAGACTACGTTAATACTCAAGCAAAAAAAATAATTAAATTAAAATAGTAGTTGTGGTTATTTTCAATTTTCTCAAAAACTAAAAGACATAAAATCATCTAGTTTTCAGTTTTTGATCAAAAACAAATAAGAACAATAAATTCTAAAATAAAAACAATAGTAGATAATCTTGAAGTATTAAAAAATTACACTTTAAACCTTTTTTAACTTTTTTTACTCAAAATTTTAGTTTAAAATTAAATTTTTCAAAAACTATGCATAGTTTTGACTTCATTTAAAAAGTGGCTAATAGAACAGAATGTTGGCTTTAAAACAACATATAAAACTTAATTGTGACTATTACCGTTGTTTTTTAACTATTTTTGTTTCATTTTAAGTAATAATTTTTTAAATTGCCCCTACCGCCTAAACGGGGGAGATAGACCCCCTCCCATAGTAAAAAATGCTTATTTTTAACGGTTTTAAAAAATTCCGTTATAATATCTTGTCGCCTAAGTTACCGTACTCTTGCCAAAATCATTGTTTAGAACCAGTGCTCCACTATCGTAAACGTCTTTATTTTTTTTTTGTTTTGATGTTCTGTAATTATTCATGTTAAATGTTAATATGTAATTATTATGTTTTGTATTTTGTGCGTGTGTTAGGCTATAATTGTATTATTTTCTTACTAACAACTAACACATGCACTTATGATGAGCCTCTGATCGTAGTGTGACGCTTGCTGTAAACTAACTACTTTCTGATAATTTTGAAGTGTAAAAAAAAAAACTTAACAACTTTCTAAATGTTGGAATATTTATTTACTCTACTGTATTTTAATATAATGAACAACACAATACTCTCTTTTGTTTCTACTTAACAGAACTTATGTAAAACTTGAAATATACTTTTTCTGTATGCCCAACTATATAATCATATCAAATCTTTGTTCACTTGATTTTCATACTTCTTAGACATTAAACTTAATCTTAAATAATATACCGGTTTGCGTTTTTTTTCTGCAACAGGTTATGGGCCCAGGTTGCAATTAAAAAAAAAATCTATTAAGACTTTAAATATTTTGTTTGTTTGTTAAAAAAAAACCTAAAGTGGTTAATTAAAATAGTCAGTCTATTTGTCGATTTTTAAGTATTAAATCAAATCGGTTTATTAAATTTATTGGATCTTTTTGAGTTCCTTATATCAGATTGAGAAGCTAAGCGGGGAAAATTATTTGACATGGGTAATTCAAATGAAGAGCGTCCTGGTGCATGCGGATTTGTGGTCATTTGTTGATGGGTCAAATGTTCTAACTGAGGAACCAAAAGATGATCAACTTGTGACATGGAAGACTGGTGATGGGAAGGCACTCACAACAATCTTACTCAGCGTTAAGCCGTCTGAACTTATGCATGTAAAACACTGTAAGAAGTCGAAGGAAGCTTGGGATAAGCTATGTGAAATCCATTAACCTAAAGGTCCAGCTCGTATGGTGAGTCTCTTTAAACAATTAATGCATGCCAAGATGACAGATGGTCAGTCCATGTCAGCTCATGTTAATGATTTTTATGAAGTAGTTGAAAAGTTGCATGAAATCCAAGTGCTTATACCAGATGATTTGCTCAGTATAATTCTGTTATGTAGTCTCCCTGATTCATATGAACATTTCATAGTTGCTATCGAAAGCCGAGATAGCTTACCATCTTTAATTAACTTAAAAATTAAATTGCTGAAGGAAGAGCAGCGTCGTCATGACAAGGGGAATAATGGGGCAGAAGCTCACCAAGTTTTTACTGTTAAAGCAAACAATAAGTTTCATACCAACAGATGCAAACGGTAAAAAGAATAAGGGAAAATGTTACGCGTGCGGTCAAAGAGGTCATTTTGCTGTGCACTGTCGTCAAAAGAAAAATAGGTCAACAAATTCAACAGCATCTTTTGGATTATTTTCTTCAAACTTTGACGATTGTAAAGTGCTAAAGCCTTACGAATGGTGTCTTGATAGTGGGGCCACTTCGCATATGTGTTGCAATAAAGAATGTTTTAGCAGTTTAAATATGGACATTAAAGAAACGGTGCAGCTTGCGAATGACAAAACAGTTTTATTTAGCGGGATAGGTACGGTTAAGCTTAAGTCATCAATCGGAAACGTCATCCTAAATAATGTGCTTTATGTACCTAAGCTTCGTGGGAATTTTGTCTCCGTTAGCAAAATTACTCAACATAAATGTTCAGTAGATTTTATTGAGAATAAAGCTATAGTCAAAAATACATGCAATGAACCCGTATTGAAGGCCGATCAGAAAAAGAGGCTGGGATGCGACCCACACTGAAAACTTCCCATCCCGTCTGTCGATTTGTCTTGCTTCAAAGCTTGTAGGTTTTCGTGTTGGGTTAAAAAAGTTGTCAGTTGAATTATTCTTAAAAATTTTAAAATTACCATACAATATTTTTCATATAAAGAAATAGTTTAGTTTGAAAATCTAGTTTTGTTAAATAGATTTTTAGTGAAAAACAAATTTTTACCAATTTTAGTAGCATTTCTTAAATTTTTACTAATTAGATGAATTAAATTAATTTGAGAGATATCAAGAACCGAACATCAATTTTTACCAAATTTGCATACTATTTCTTGTAGATTTTATTTTTTTATAAAAAACCACTGAATATCGAAAACAATATTTTCTGTGAAATAAAAAAAGTTTGAAGACAATATTTTTAATTTTTGAAAAGCTATTTGGGTCGAAAGTAAATTTTTACCAAGTTTTAGTATTGTTTTTTTGTTAGGTTTTTATTTTTTGTAAAAAAACTGTCAATTAGATTTTTATCAAAATTTTTTCGAATGTTGAAAACAATAATTCTTATAAGTTAAAATTCGTTGGAAGCCATAATCTAAAAATTTTTGAAAAGATATTTGAGTCGAAAATCAATTTTTACCAACTTTTGTTAAATTTTCTTTTAAGATTTTATTTTTTGTAAGAAAACTATCAATTCGATTTTTTTCAAAATTTTACTGAATGTTGACAACAATATTTTTTGAAAGATAAAAGTAGTTTTAAGCCAATATCTCAAAGTTTTGAAAAGATATTTGAGTCGAAATTCAATTTTTACCAACTTTGAGTAATGTTTTTTTTAGGTTTTTATTTTTTATAAAAAAACTATTAATTCGATTTTTCTCAAAATTTTACCAGATGTCAAAAACATTATTCTTCGTTGCACAAAATTGTTTTGGAGATAAAATCATTTTGTATTCGTAAAATTTTCGAGGTGACAAATTTTTTTTTTCAGTTTTTTTGATTTATAAAAAAAACTGTTAACTGGATTTTTTTTCAAAAAATATACTTGTTTTGTATCACGTTACAATATCTTTATATATAAAAGAAAGTCGTGTTAGTTACACTATTTATAACTCAAGAACGGCTGCACCGATTTGGCTGAAAATTGGTGGGTAGGTAGCTTAGAGCCAGGAGAAGGACATAGGATACTGTTTATCCCGTTCGACAGCGTTCCAGTGTGACTTGACATAAAACGTCAGTCACTGTAAAAGTGGTATAACCAAAAAGAATCAGACTTGGAATAACAAAACGCAAATGACAGCTATGTGATGGACGTATGGGTGACAATTCGATTTTTGTAAGAAATCAATATGAAAACCATTTCTATTAAATAAATAATTAACAATCATAATAATGTAAGAAATCAGTATTAAAACTATTTCTATTAAAAAAAATAATTAACAATCGTAATGTAATGATGGAGCCATTGCCTATTTCAAAAAAAAAGTGAAATGAACTATAAAAGGTGGTAAACCAAAAACGCATCAGGCTAGGAATAACAAAAACGTGCATCTCGAACAGCTAAGTAATTTTGTCTATGAATAATTGGTTGAAAATTTGAGTTGTGAAATAAATGTTTAGATGATTTGAAGTGAAGTCTAATTAACAAGGGGGTAGTAATATCCCCATGTGCGCTTATTATAAAAAAAACAATGCCGCGACCAAGACGATCGAATCTTTCCCGACAAAGCCGTAATGCAAGAAGGATACGAAACACTAAAAATAGGACAAGAAATCGCACGTGAAGAGGTCAACAAATAGATAATTTGCGACGCAGAACAAGAGATTTATAAAGTGCTGATTTGAATCGAGCAGTGTTTCAGCTTGCATCCTAGCGTTTGCATTGGACAAATGGACGTTGTTTGCCAGTATTGTGGTGCATTAAAGTTTTCCGGAGAAATGCCCGGATTATGCTGCCTTAATGGTAAAGTGATATTAGCATTGTTGACTCCGCCACCTGAGCCATTGTCTTCATTGCTTTGTGGCGAAAAAAATTAATCACGCTACTTTCTTGCAAACACTCAAAATTGCAATGGTTGTTTCCAAATGACATCATTTGGAGCAGATATTATCGAAGAACGAGGATTTAATCCGACATTTAAGGTATGTACTTATTTTTGTACTTACATAGAATATAGTTAAAAAATAACTTACATTACTCATTCTTACGTATTAAATTTGCAAATTCTGAACTCTACTCTCACATCCAAAAAAGTCTTTTTATTTTGTAGATACAAAGACAGATTCACCATCGAATTGAAAAACAATTAATGGATATTGGAAATAGGCGAATGGAAATTGATGAATCTACACAATGTATCACCCTGCAAGCAAACTTCTGTAAGATCACATAAAGCATCGACGAATTAGTGTAGAAAACTACAAAAATCATTAGTGGCTCAATAGGCCATCGATACTGTGGGGAATGAAGACGGGATTGTCAACTATCCAACTGAATTCTTGAAGTCGTTAGGTTTTCCAGGCATGCCACCGCACGTTCTTACACTGAAAATTGGCGTACCCATTATTCTTCTTGCGCCTGGATACACGAGCGCAAAAAAGAATTACTTTTGTGGATACACACAGACAAAAAAATTAAGCAAGAAAATTTGACAATAGAGGAAGAGTCGGAAATTAAAACACAAAAAACTTCGTTGGATACTCAGCCGCAGGTACTTTTTTTTCGAATGAACTATTATAAGTTATTATTTAGACTCTCAATCAAGAAAATGACGAACAATATTACCGAGGCAATAATTTTGACTGGAAAGTTCAACGGTGAAGACGTAGGTACTGTTGCCACGTATCCCACTGATCCCGACAGATATGCCATTCGAATTCAAAAGTTTACAGTTCCCGGTGCGACTCGCTTTCGCAATAATTATTAACAAAGCGCAAGGACAATCGTTACAAGTGTGTGGATACAATTTGGAGAATCCATGCTTCTCACATGGACAGCTCTATGTGGCTTGCTGACGTGTGGGAAAACCTTCTGATTTATTGGTCTACGCACCAGATGAAAAAAAAGATAATCTTTATTGTGTATCCCACATCACTTTTTTTCGAAATAAACAAATTCAATAAAATGGCTTAGAATGAATTGAATATGTGTGTAATGATTTTTCTTAAATTTATTTTAGCTGTTGGTGAAGCAACGCACGCCGGGTACAGCTAGTATTATATAAAATTTAATTCAAGTCTCTAGCATTTTTGGTTCGTAAGATATTAAGGGTTAACCAAAGTTTTCAACTTTTTTTTAAACTGCTATGGTAAAAAAACCACCCACGCAATTTTCTTGAGAGCCCTTTCTGCATCTTTCTGCCTTATTATCTGTATAACAAAATTTATTTGAAGTCGATACCTCTTCTGGTTCTTGAGCTATGGACAACGAAAAAAACGTCGCGAACGTACGGACATACGGACGTACGGACGTACGTACACACGCACGCACAGACATCTTTCTAAAAATCTTTTATTTCGACTCTAGGGACCTTGAAACGTCGAGAAATGTCAAAATTTTCAATTTGACAAATCGGACCCATTATAATAACTTCCTATGGGAAGTTAAAAATAATTTGTTTATTTTAGATCTGGAGCGAGAAGTTTTAAGTTATAGTTCATGTAGCGAGGTAGATAGTTTTTGCAAATGGCATCAACGTTTTGACCACCTGAACAGTCAGAGTCTTGAGCAGCTGAAGAAAAATAATATGGTTGTAGGTTTGAATTTCAACTCAGTTATTTCAAAGGTGGATTGCTTAGTTTGTGCTAAAGGAAAATTAAATGTTAAACCGTTTCCTAAACAATCCTTACATCGAAGCAAGGAGTTGCTAGAAGTGGTGCATACGGACGTCTGCGGTCCGATGCGGGTGACGTCAGCTGGGGGAGCAAAATATTTTCTAACATTTATAGACGATAAATCTAGAAATATTTTTGTTTATTTTATAAAGAGCAAAGACGAGGTTTTCACTGTTTTTAAACAATTCAAAGCTATGGCAGAGCTACAGACAGGATGCAAAATCAAATCACTTCGGAGCGATAACGGCACGGAATATCTGAACAGGTCATTTAATGAGTTCTTAAATCAATGCGGCATAAAGAGACAGCTCTCAGTGGAGTATACCCCTCAGCAGAATGGGATGGCGGAAAGGGCCAACCGCACCTTGGTAGAAATGGCTAGGTGCATGCTGGTAGGTTCTGAGCTCTCCGAGTATTTGTGGGCAGAAGCCATAAATACGGCAGCTTTTTTAAGAAATAGGTCTCCAACAAATATAGCTGAAATAATATAGCAAATATATGGTCGGCTACTCTGAAGAATCGAAGGCTTATCGCTTGTTTGATCCCAGAACAAGAAAGGTCGAAAAAAGTAGGGATGTCATATTTTTTGAGGACTTTTATAAACATTCTGAAGATAAAGAAAACGATTTTCTAATAACTGAAGTTGAACATCAACCTCAATTAATGGCTCCACATCAACAGGCAAAAGAAAAAGAAGACGATGAGAAGGAGGAGAACGAGGTTCTTGAAGCAGAGTACGTTAGAGGACCAGGTCGTCCAAAAATATTACGTACAGGAAAACCTGGTCGGCCAGCTAAATAATTCAACCTTGTGGAAGCCGTGAATTCTGTAGAAGAAGTGAATGCTATTGAAGTTCCATCTGTTCCAATTCTAATGACAGTTGCAGAAGCAATGTTAAGTAGTGAGTCTACGAAATGAAAAAAAGCGATGGATCTCGAGATGGATGCACTTAAGAAGAATCATACCTGGGAGTTAGTTGATCGTCCGGAAAAGAGTCAGGTGATAGGCTGCAAATGGGTTTTTACCGTGAAGAGGAATGCAGATGGTTCAATCGATAGATTCAAATGCAGACTAGTGGCAAAAGGTTGTGCCCAGAAGTTTTTAGTGAACTATAACGAGACTTTTTTACCGGTTGCACGTTTTTCATCGATTCGTCTAATAATTGCAATAGCTTTTGAACGAGAGCTCCTGTTGGATCATTTAGACGTGACTTCGGCATATTTGAATGGCGATTTGGAAGACACTGTTTACATGTCACAACTTGAAGGATTCACTGATGACCGCCATCCAAATAAAGTATGTAAGCTACTCAAATCCTTGTATGGCCTTAAACAGGCAGGCCGAGAGTGGAATAAGAGGCTTCACAGTGTTTTGCATGCTATAGGTTTTTCGAGATGCAATGGAGATAATTGTTCTTATGTTATGAATAAAGAAAAACAATTTAACATTATAGCTGTTTACGTAGACGATATCATGATCGCATGTTCTGATCAACAGTCTATGAATGAAATTAAAGGTAAAATAAGTGAGGAATTCGATTGTGTAGATAAAGGCCCCCTCACATATTTTTTGGGTATTCCAGTAGAGCGCCAATGACTACGAGGATCCATAAGTATACACCAAAAGCAGTATATAATGGATGTTATTAAACACCAGCGAATGGAAACCTGCAAACCTCAGCTCACACCACTGGATCCAGGGATAAAGTTGCAAAAGTGTTCAAACTCGGCATGCAAGAGAGAAGATCCCAGTTCTTATCAATCGCTTGTTGGGGCTCTTCTGTATTTGGCAGTTTGTACGCGTCCGGACATTGTGCACACAATAAGTAAACTCTCACAGTTTAATACTGATCCACATGCAGAGCATGCAGTTGCCCTTAAGCACCTGCTACGCTACATTAGCACTACTTGTGATGCCAAACTTACCTACACACAAAAAATTGAAGATATAAAAGGCTATGTCGACGCAGATTGGGCGAATATCGACGACAGAAAATCTTACACAGGATTTGTTTTTATACTCTCAGGTGCTGCGATTTCATGGGAGTCAAAAAAACAAAATTCAGTTGCTCTAAGTAGTACAGAGGCTGATTATATGGCTTTGTCTCAAGCCAGTGAAGAGGCAGTTTATCTTTGAAATTTATTAATTGAACTGGGTATCAAATTATAAAATAATCATGTTATTATTTTTAATGACAATATAGGTGCCCAGCAACTTGCGAAGAATCCGGTGCATCACCGCCGAACAAAACATATTGACATACGCTACCACTTTGTCAGAGAGCTACTTCAAGATGACATTATCAAGCTGAAGTACCAATGTACGGGTGACATGATGGCCGATGTGTTGACTAAGAATCTGGCAAAAGTAAAACATTTGAAATTTGTTAATTTAATGGGCTTAGTAAATTAAACTTATATTTTCAAATTAACTATAGTATTGCATTGTGGGGAGTGTTGGAATATTTATTTACTCTACTGTTTTTTTATATAATGAACAACACAAAACTCTCTTTTGTTTCTACTTAAAAGAACTTATGTAAAACTTGAATTATACTTTTTCTGTATGCCCAACTATCATATAATCATATCAAATCTTTGTTCACTTGCTTTTCATACTTCTTAGACATTAAACTTAATCTTAAATAATGTACCGGTTTGCGTTTTTTTCTGCAACACTAAACTAGTAAAGTTTTTAAAACCTTAGGTACTCTAATTTTTCGTTCGAAAACAGTTTCTGGGTGACATGTGCGTTTTTAATAAAAAATAAAAACCTTTGAAGTCTATACATGTGGGATTAGAATGTTAAACCTAATCCCCTAAGTCCGTCTTTTAAACTTAATAACATTCAACTTGCCATCGAGAGAACAACGGCCCAAACCTAACATTAAAACGCAACGGTTGTTATGCAAAGAGGAACAGCAACATCATCAGTTCATCATCAGATATCTCGAGTTCCCGCAACGATCAAGACGTTTTTTTTTTGCAACGAGTTACGCAACGAAAGTCACGAGTTCTTTTTTTTACTAAACTTAATATTATCTTAAATTACTAAAAACTAAATTAAACTGCTTAAATTACTTAAACAATAAATTAAATTGCTTAAATTACCTAAAACTAGTTATATTTTTTGGGTATTCCAGTAGAGCGCCAATGACTACGAGGATCCATAAGTATACACCAAAAGCAGTATATAATGGATGTTATTAAACACCAGCGAATGGAAACCTGCAAACCTCAGCTCACACCACTGGATCCAGGGATAAAGTTGCAAAAGTGTTCAAACTCGGCATGCAAGAGAGAAGATCCCAGTTCTTATCAATCGCTTGTTGGGGCTCTTCTGTATTTGGCAGTTTGTACGCGTCCGGACATTGTGCACACAATAAGTAAACTCTCACAGTTTAATACTGATCCACATGCAGAGCATGCAGTTGCCCTTAAGCACCTGCTACGCTACATTAGCACTACTTGTGATGCCAAACTTACCTACACACAAAAAATTGAAGATATAAAAGGCTATGTCGACGCAGATTGGGCGAATATCGACGACAGAAAATCTTACACAGGATTTGTTTTTATACTCTCAGGTGCTGCGATTTCATGGGAGTCAAAAAAACAAAATTCAGTTGCTCTAAGTAGTACAGAGGCTGATTATATGGCTTTGTCTCAAGCCAGTGAAGAGGCAGTTTATCTTTGAAATTTATTAATTGAACTGGGTATCAAATTATAAAATAATCATGTTATTATTTTTAATGACAATATAGGTGCCCAGCAACTTGCGAAGAATCCGGTGCATCACCGCCGAACAAAACATATTGACATACGCTACCACTTTGTCAGAGAGCTACTTCAAGATGACATTATCAAGCTGAAGTACCAATGTACGGGTGACATGATGGCCGATGTGTTGACTAAGAATCTGGCAAAAGTAAAACATTTGAAATTTGTTAATTTAATGGGCTTAGTAAATTAAACTTATATTTTCAAATTAACTATAGTATTGCATTGTGGGGAGTGTTGGAATATTTATTTACTCTACTGTTTTTTTATATAATGAACAACACAAAACTCTCTTTTGTTTCTACTTAAAAGAACTTATGTAAAACTTGAATTATACTTTTTCTGTATGCCCAACTATCATATAATCATATCAAATCTTTGTTCACTTGCTTTTCATACTTCTTAGACATTAAACTTAATCTTAAATAATGTACCGGTTTGCGTTTTTTTCTGCAACACTAAACTAGTAAAGTTTTTAAAACCTTAGGTACTCTAATTTTTCGTTCGAAAACAGTTTCTGGGTGACATGTGCGTTTTTAATAAAAAATAAAAACCTTTGAAGTCTATACATGTGGGATTAGAATGTTAAACCTAATCCCCTAAGTCCGTCTTTTAAACTTAATAACATTCAACTTGCCATCGAGAGAACAACGGCCCAAACCTAACATTAAAACGCAACGGTTGTTATGCAAAGAGGAACAGCAACATCATCAGTTCATCATCAGATATCTCGAGTTCCCGCAACGATCAAGACGTTTTTTTTTTGCAACGAGTTACGCAACGAAAGTCACGAGTTCTTTTTTTTACTAAACTTAATATTATCTTAAATTACTAAAAACTAAATTAAACTGCTTAAATTACTTAAACAATAAATTAAATTGCTTAAATTACCTAAAACTAGTTACAACTAAACATACCTTGAATACTTAAATCCCTATATTTTGTTAAAATCTAACTGAACTTAATCATTGTACTTTATTAAATTGAACAGTGGATTAAAATCTTAATTAGAGCTTAATAAAAAGTGCGTGTTTTCATTTAGCATCTTTTTCCCCTCCCCACATGGTGTCAGAAGTTACGGTTCGCGTACCTACGGTGTTACTTTTATTATAAGCCATAAAGTAAAAAGAAAAAAAAAAATATTTATCCTACAAAGCAAATAAATGAATTGTGTATAAAACAGTGATCAAAAAGTGATAAGTGTATAAAACGTTATCAAATTATAATGCCAATATAACGGATAAACGGAACCTGAAAGCGATAAGTATCACCGCATGAAAACATATTAATTCATTCTTCATACATATATGCTTAAAACGAAATTATTTTTTTTTATATTTTTTATTATGCATGCAATTAAATTAATTAATGAATTTAGACGAATTGTCAACTAGAAATTTGCAGGCGTTATTGAAAGATAAGGGGCTTTCGCAAAGTTATAGGCTTAAAAAAGATTTGGTTAATCGATTAAAAAATTATTTTGAGGAAAACCCCTCTAATATTGAAGTCACTGAATACTCCGCTGGTCAAATGCCAGAAAGTGATCTGTCAGACAATAAAAGTGAGGAACGTAAAGACAGTGCCTCTAAAATGAGTCAGAATAATAATTTTGTGTTTCGGGATGTGGAGGATTCGTTAGAATCATTTAATGGTGAGTCTGGTTGCGTCACAGACTGGCTCAAGGAGTTTGAAGATATTTCAGCCGTTTGTGGATGGAATGACATCCAGAAATATCTTTATACTAGAAGACTTTTACGAGGTGCGGCAAAATTAGCAGTTGAAGCTGAAAATAAAGTCCATACGTGGAATGAACTAAAAACTTTTCTGAATAAAGAATTTGGACATTCAACTTCTAGTATCCTAGTTCATCGCGCTCTTGAATATCGAAAAAAAAAGTACGATGAGTCGTTTTTAGAATATATTTTCCAGATGAAACAGATTGCTAATAGGGGAAATATTGATGAGGAGTCACTTTTAGCTTATATTATCTCTGGAATAAACGATAGTGTATTAAATAAAACTGTTCTCTATGAAGCCAAGGCTTTTGACGAACTAAAAGTTAAAATTAAAGTGTATCAGGAAATGAAAACTCAAATGAACAAAAACGTAGCTCACGCGCAAGTTAGAAATCCAAAAATGAATCCTGGTTTTCAAAAAAATGTGTTGGTTCCGGCGGTTTCCAACCAGCAACCGGTGCCCTCAGTTTCAAACCAGCAACGTTGTGTTATATGCGGTGCCAAGGGGCATAATGTTGAAAATTGTCCGCACAAGAGCAAAGGCTCTCGTTGTTTTAACTGTAATGAGTTCGGACACTTGTCTAGGAGCTGTCCCAAGAAAAATGTGAATTCGACTCCCAATACCTCGCACGTTCGTCGTATATCCGTTCCGTCGGTCAATGTCGACATAATAATAAATAATTTGAATATAAATGCTCTTTTCGATACCGAAAGCCAAGTTTCTTTAATGAAAGCATCTTTATTTAAAAAATTGAAACGAGAATTAGAGCATCCGGGTATTTGTTTAAGTGGACTAGGTCAAGAAATACGTGTGTCAAAAGGATCTTTTAAAATTAAAATCCTTAATGACTTGAACCCTTATTTTTTGACTCTCAATGTTGTATGCGATGAGTGGTTAGTTGATGAGGTGATAATCGGTACTGAGATTTTGAAGTATGCTGATGTAGAAATCCTTGATGGTGTTCTTAGATTCAAACCGAAATGTTTAGACAAAGACGAAAACTTTTTAAACGAAATTGATACAAATATTTTTGAAACGAATCGCAACGAAGTGTTATGTGTTCAAGAAATTTTAGATAGAAACGTCCGGGAATCAATTTTGGATATTATCCAGTGTTATTCACCCAAAAAACCCATTAAATCTTGCATCGAAATGAAAATAGTTTTGGAAGATGAAAAACCTGTTTTCCATCGACCTCGTAGATTAACCCCAAAAGAAAAAGAAATTGTATCCGCGCAAATTCAAGAATGGTTAAAAGATGGTATTATTGTAGAGAGTGATTAAGATTTCTGTAGTCCAGTGGTCTTAGCAAAGAAAAAAGATGGTAGTCATAGACTTTGCGTTGATTACAGAAAATTAAACAACAAAATAATTAAAAACAGACAGCCTTTGCCAATTATCGAAGAAATACTAGAACAGCTCTACGATTCTAAAATTTTTACGACACTTGACTTAAAAAACGGATTTTTTCATGTTGACGTTCATCCAGACAGTCGAAAATATACATCTTTTGTTACGTCCGACGGTCAATACGAGTTCTGTAAAGCTCCTTTTGGACTTTGCATTTCGCCCAACGTTTTCCAGCGATATGTTAACGCCGTATTTAAGGATTTCATCAAGAATGGGCTTATTTTAATATACCTAGACGATATTATTATAATGTCAAAGACAACATCAGAAAATATTTTAACGTTAAAAGAGGTTTTGAAAGTAGCAGCCGCCCATGGGTTAGTAATTAAGTGGGAAAAATGTAAATTTGTTAGGAAATCCATCGATTTTTTGGGTCATATTGTGGAGTCTGGAACCGTGAAGCTTTCCGTTGAGAAAACACTCGCCGTAAAAAACTTTCCAGAGCCCAAGAACTTCAAGGAGCTCCAAAGCTTCCTAGGATTATCCGGATTTTTAGGAAATTTATACCACAGTACGCAAAGATTGCAAAACCTCTCTCCGATCTAACCCGCAAAGAAACTACTTTTATTTTTGGTGTTGAACAACGTAACGCTTTTGTAACGTTAAAAACTCTCTTATGTGAAGATCCAGTCCTTAAACTTTTCAACCCAAATCTAGAGACGGAACTCCACACCGATGCGAGCAAAGTACACGGAAAGAATTCTTAGATCAGATCAAGAAAAATAAGCTACAAATCACGAAAAATGAATCCAGTTTTGGACCTTGGCTTCGAAATAAGTAAATTGCTACTTTTTGTTTGCAATTTCATAAAATGAACAAAATGAAGATATTGACACTCAAAAATCATATTTCACTACATTTGAGTAGCAATAATTCGACCGAGGAAGTCAAATATTGCAAACAGCGAATTGCAATTTGATATCAATTTGTATGAATTTAATGTTTGTTTTTATCGTGAAGTTCAGCAGGAGTTTGTAGATTGAAATTGTTTTCTTGTAGATTATGATACGTTTTTTTAAATACCTACACACACAAGTGGCAAATTTCAACCCTTGTTTTCTTAGACTGCGACAATATACATTAGTTTGCAAATGACAACTAATGTTTTGCTACTTCTTTTTTTAAATTGCAACTTTTGAGTTGTAATTTGAAACAGGTTATTCTGCAGTTTGCAAATGACAGTCACAGTTTTGATACTTAGTTATCTTTAAATTGAAACTTTTGAGTCGTAATTTGAAACAGTTTCTGCAGCAATTTGTAGCTTTTAAAGATTAATTTACTTTCCATTTTCAAGCAATCATGTAGAGATTCAAGAACAATTTTTTTTGCAAAATCAACAATCTTCATTAGTGATTTACAACATATATAAATATAAACCAGCATAAGTGTTCATATATGCGTTTCACCCCGATGTAATGGTTGGGCTCATCAGAAGATGACCATTACACCTTGTCTTGACGCATACTTTCCCGAATAAATCGAGACTCCATATAATCCGAGCTGCATAGAGCAACTGCGAACTATACAGTTGCTACAATTCTTCAAAGAAGACAAACTTTAGCCACTTTCATTTCCCTGCTAACTTGAATATTTATATTGTGATTATATTTTATTGATTTGAGAATTGAGAATGCTTCAATCACCGCATACATTTCGCAAAACAAGATTAATGAGTAGTCAAATTAAATTATTCCCCTAAAATAGTAGATTGCGACTCAAAAGTTGCAATTTACTTTCATTTCAACAAGCTCGAATTATAACTTTTGATAATAATTACCAAATTATAAAATGTTGTATTTTACGAAGATTTGAATGCTGAATTACAACTTTTTCATTCATTTTTAATAAAATCGTCTTGATTTACTAAAAAAAGGGGTTTCGTAAATTGCAAACTAAAATTTAGCAATTAGTGATTTTTCAATTCTCTCCGTGTAGGTCTTGGATCAGTGCTATTGCAACGTTACGATGATAGCGCTTTCCACCCCGTGTTTTATTTAAGCTTTTAAACCTCACCAACTGAAGAAAATTACTGCTCTTATGAACTTGAAGTACTAGCTGTAATACGTTCACTAAAAAAGTTGCGACCCTATCTACAAGGAATTTCATTTAAAATTTTTACAGACTGTAAAGCTTTTCAACAAACTATGAATAAGAAAGATTTATCCGCTAAAGTTGCCAGATGGGCATTATTCCTTGAAGAGTTTGAGTGTGAGGTACAGCATAGGTCAGCAAAGGCAATGCAGCACGTAGATGCACTAAGTAGAGTCTTCACTGTCAATTCAGCCCCTGAAACTGGTGTTCTTAAAAGAATTCATAAGGCCCAATCTAGAGACGAAATGTGTAAATTAATTTTAAATATCTTGCAAAAGGCAGCATATGAAGATTTTCACTGCAGAAATGGAATTTTATACAAATTCATTGAAGGCGAATACGTTTTGGTTGTACCAAAAAGCATCCAAAAAAATATAATTCAGAGCGTTCACGAAGTGGGCCATATCAACGCCCAAAAAGTTGAGATATTAATCAAGAGGAATTACTTTATACCTAAGCTGCGAAGTAGAATAGACGAAGTCATATCGAATTGTGTAGCTTGCATCCTTGCAAGCAAAAAGCAGGGTAAACAAGAAGGGTACTTAAGCCCTATTGACAAGATCGACGTCCCAACACACACATCACATGGACCATCTTGGTCCAATGGCATCAACCGCAAAAAATTACAAACATCTTCTTGTTATTATGGATGCGTTTACGAAGTTTGTATGGATCTACCCTGTAAAGTCAACGACGACCGACGAAGTCCTGAAAAAACTCGAATTTCAAGAAAATATTTTTGGTAGTCCTTACAGAATTATTACTGATAAGGGATCTGCGTTCACGGCGATTGATTTCAAAGAATATTGTGAGAAGCGGCACATTAGCCATATCCAAATCACGACTGGAGTTCCGCGTGGGAACGGGCAGGTCGAAAGGATGAATGCCATTATTAAATCAATGTTAACGAAATTGTCCATCGAAAATCCTTTGAAATGGTTCCAGCATGTACCCCGAGTCCAAAAAGCCATAAACTCAACAGTGTCTAGAGCCACTAATAAACCGCCATTTGAAATGCTCATTGGAACCCCAATGAGAACTGAAAGAGATGCGGACCTTATCGAAATGTTAGAGGAAGAGATACGTTGTGAGTTCATGGACAAACGAGCAGAGTTACGAATGGAAGCGAAACAACAAATCCACAAAATACAGGCAGAGAACAAGAAAACGTTCGACAAGAAAAGAAAATCACCTCATAAGTACGCCATAAAGGATCTGGTAGCAGTACAACGCACCCAATTTGGCCCAGGATTGAAAGTTCACCCAAAGTATCTCGGACCTTATGAAGTAGTCGAAATCAAACGTAACGATCGATATGATGTAGAAAATGTGGGCACACATGAAGGCCCGAACAAAACTTCATCGTCCGCTGATCAAATGAAGCCATGGTTACGAGACGACGATGACAGCGATTCTGATTCTTACCAAACAGAATCATCGCAGGATGGCCGGATGTGGGATTAGAATGTTAAACCTAATCCCCTAAGTCCGTCTTTTAAACTTAATAACATTCAACTTGCCATCGAGAGAACAACGGCCCAAACCTAACATTAAAACGCAACGGTTGTTATGCAAAGAGGAACAGCAACATCATCAGTTCATCATCAGATATCTCGAGTTCCCGCAACGATCAAGACGATTTTTTTTTGCAACGAGTTACGCAACGAAAGTCACGAGTTCTTTTTTTTTATTAAACTTAATATTATCTTAAATTACTAAAAACTAAATTAAACTGCTTAAATTACTTACATAAACAATAAATTAAATTGCTTAAATTACCTAAAACTAGTTACAACTAAACATACCTTGAATACTTAAATCCCTATATTTTGTTAAAATCTAACTGAACTTAATCATTGTACTTTATTAAATTGAACAGTGGATTAAAATCTTAATTAGAGCTTAATAAAAAGTGCGTGTTTTCATTTAGCATCTTTTTCCCCTCCCCACATACATATCTGTTTCGAAAACGCAGATGCGCTTTAATAGACCGATTCTTAGACTTCTTCAATTATTTCCTTAAAGTCGTATGTTATATTTAATTTAAGAGTGGTTTGCCCAAAAAATCAGTTTTACCCATTGCTAAATAACAAAATATGCACTTGAATTGGGGTCACGTGCCTTACATAACGGCACAGGACTAAATTTGCACAAGTGCAGCAAAACAAGTAAAGCATGATTTGTTTCACGTGTTGAGGATAATGGAAACATGGTACACTTGTAGTTGAAATTTAAAGTTTGCCTATGAAATAATGGAGGGTCGAGGCCAAGCCAAATATAAAAACGTGCTATTGTTTGTTCAGTCAAACCAATTACACTACTTTAATATTTTAAACGGATAGCTTATTCTAAAGGATACTTCAAATAAATGTTTGTGCATAAGAACTTGAAGTGCTTTTTGCTCCTTGGTTAGATATCTTCCCCTTTGTGATGAATGTAAAATAATTAGTTTTAGTTGTAGTTGGTTTGATACATTAATCGTTCCCATGCTATAAAAACTCAATTAATATGCGGGCATTGAAAAAAACATACTTCTTTAAATAATCTATGGAACTTTGATTATTTCAAGATGTCGTTTTCGTGTCGTGTTATAGAATATTCCAGTTGAAAATCAGTTTTATCTAAGAACATTCAGCATGGCATAAGGTGAATGATGTGTTCTGGAAGTTCTTAAATACAATATTATTTAGATAAATAATAATGTATACAATTTCATTGTGAAAAATAAACCCAAGTCAAAGGATTAATACCTTTCGACTGCCATTTAACTTGTTTGAGGTTTTTGAGAATAGATCTATTTTTAGTAACATTAAACTTAAACACCCTTTATCTTTTTTTGACAACTAAAGATTTTTTGTTGTTCTTAATTTAAAAAAAAATATATTTTTATTTTTACATTTGACCAATTCCAACCCCTCCTCACCTAACTTTCTCATTTATGGGATAAAATTATTGAAAAATAATTAGTTTTTGACTTCGCTTTACTTCAAAATTAAATCACCAACACGTGCTTACTTACTTCAAATGACGCTACTGTCCTTTGTGGACAAGGGCCTTACCCAAACAAACTTCCTTATCTAGCTTGGTCCCTAGCTAGATGTCTCCAGTTGCGCACTCCAAGTTGGGTGAGGTCACTTTCTATTTGTGCGCGCCACTTAATCCGCGGCCTTCCTGTACGAGGCTATCCTGTGGGTGTGGATTAGGAGATTTTTCGGGCCGGAGCATTAGTTTCCATGCGCTCTACGTGACCCAGTCATATCAGGCTTTGTACTTTTATTCTTTTGGTCAAGTCTATGTACGTCCCTGTTTATTTTTTTACTGTTTTTAAATACTAGAGGGACACATTTTTTTAAATTATAACAAAATAATAAGAATAGAAAAACTAATATCAAATCTACATGATGGATTACTTAGAGTGCGAAATAATTTCTTAAGTTAAGTGATTTTACATTGTCATGGCTGGAATAAACTATATTGAGTTCTTATTGTAAATAGATTAATTAAAGATTTGAGGGGTTTGTTTTGCTCTCATTAACCGCTTATGAAACTCATTTTTGCCGCCTCTGCCTCAATATTCACAAAAGCCCCATTAACGTCACGATGTTAAAGAAATCACATGACTTTTGGAACGAATTTCGCTGGAAAAGTTTGCCGAGTACGCAAACACAAGTATAACCTTTATGCCCTTTACATAAAAACAACACATGCTATATAGTCAAAACTGTGAACATATGATCGTGAAATGTGTGCCAAAGCCAACAAAAAAAATCAAATTAGAGTGTAAAGAGCGCGCGAAATTCAAAAAGTCACCTTACTTTTTGATCACACCTCGTATACTATATATAGGGTATAGTATACCCTAATGAGGAAGAGCTCCTTCTTGGAACTGATGGGAAGAGAAACAAACGTAAATCCAAGATAGCACAGGATAGTCCATATACTGTTCAAAAAAATTAGCAGAAAGCTTTAAAAGTAGAAACTTCTGAAATAATAAAACATCGAACAAAGATACGTCGTTGGCAAAATTATTTGCACAACGTAAAATTTACACAGCATCTCTTCATTGGAGCTTTATAACTTTAAAAATAATAAAGATATTGTCAATATTTATTTTTATTAATAATGAATACATATTCTCACAACGGTACATAAAATAACAAAACTGAACTTCTAACGGTTCATTTTAAAAACATAAAAACCAAAGTGGCAAAATTACTTGCACATTATATTAAACCGGCAAAATTATTTGCACATCTTTGGATTAGCACATTTAACACACTGGAAGCAAAAAAAAAGTTTTTTTTTAAGAAAACAAAACTCTGATTTGAAAATAGTATTACCTAGTAAGTTGTGCTTCCTCCTTTTGCCGCAATAACAGCAGCGAGGCGCCTTGGCATTGAGTCTATCCAAGTTTTGAATTTGTTCTGACGGAACCGTACTCCAAGCTGTTATAAACTCTTCCCAGGTTTTATTTGAAGATCTTCCAATGTCTTGAGGAATTTTTGATTTTACAAGATGCCAAACATTTTCAATGACATTTAGGTCAGGGCTCTGCGGGGGCCATTTTAAAACTTCTTGGTCTACCCCAGATAAAAAAGTTTTTATTGTCCGGGCCGTATGTATGGGAGCATTATCTTGTTGAAGGATGAAATTACTCCCGATGAATATTGACCCTGCCACTAGTGCAACATCATTTAGTATTTCCAAATAATGCGACTTTGTCATAGGGTTGGAGCATCTAACAATTGGTCCCACGCCACAATATGATATGCATCCCCATATCATTATTTTACCTCCTTTGGAATGCCTAGTGGGTTGTGTAACGGGTCGGTTGTTTTTTGATTGACGATCACAGTAATAAAATTTCCGGCCATAGTTACCATCCAACGAACAAGCAGTTTCATCAGTCCAAAGTACACTTTTCTAAAAAGCCGGCAGTTTATTAATATGCTCTTTAGCGAATTCTAGTCTGAGGATTTTATTTTTTCTTGATATATGGGGCTTTTTTTTAATTGACGTAGGCGTTAATATTATTCTCTTTCAGCCTCCGTCGTATCGTCCTCTCACTAATAGCGTTTCCACGATCTTTGTTCAAATTACTAAGCACATTTCGAACTTTTGCACAGGGGTTACTTTTAAAGGAACGGATAATTTTTGTGTCTTCCCTCTTGGTCGTAGCCCTTTTTCTTCCTCTACCAGCAAGATTTTTTACACTACCATGAGTTTTTTGTTTATCTATTAGGTAATAAACTGTCCTAGTGTCCTCCGGGCGCAGCGATATTTAGCCGAAATTTTTGCTGCCGAAACACCAGATCGGAAGTCAGAAACAATAGCCGCGCGCTTTTCTGTTGAAATTTCATTCGTTTCAGCCATTTGAACAACCTGCCCGCCAAAAAAACACCACAACAAACTACAAAAAATAACTAATTGCACCGTTTACCTTTGATTAGTCGAGTAAAAAAACTACCGTTAGACAGTCTAAGCAGTTCATTGCATTTGTGCAAATAATTTCGCCGGTTTAATATAATGTGCAAGTAATTTTGCCCCTTTGGTTTTTATGTTTTTAAAATGAACCGTTAGAAAGTTCAGTTTTGTTATTTTATGTACCGTTTGTGAGAATATGTATTCATTATTATTAAAAAATAAATATTGACAATAGCTTTATTATTTTTAAAGTTATAAAGCTCAAATGAAGAGATGCTGTGTAAATTTTACGTTGTGCAAATAATTTTGCCAACGACGCACGTATATGAGAGGTATAAAAAAGAAGTCATTTCTTGACGGTATTAGGCAAACTGCTCCACCTCAAATAATATGAATGGGTAATGTTTAGCGAGCTTAATAGAATAAATATAATCGTATAATCAAGGATGAATTGTTGTCAACATTAAACAACTGCAAAAGGCAAAGGCTGTTCCAAACTGTAAGCGCTGTCAAGTCTTTGGGAATACACAAAAATACTACAATCTTAAGTTTGCTTCGGTTAAATGCAAAGACATTCAACGAGCGAAATATGTTAACTCATTTACTGTCAAAGCAACCATCCTGAAAGTTACAGAGTATCAAGTCCAGTCGCAAAAAAATCCAAGACACAAAATGTAAAAATAAAACTTGGTATAATATTAGAAATTGCTTAGTTACAAAAGCAATAGTTGAAAAAAAAGGAACGCTCTAAAACAAAACTAAAAATCAACCCGCAAAAGCAGTTACAGATAGCAAAAGTGATGAAAACAAAACCTGTTCGAGAAAACATTTATAAATGCTCGAGCTTGTTTTAAAAAGGATAGACAAACCCGACTTAAACATAAAACAACTAAATGAAGAAATCTATATCGCCTGAAGGTTGGAAGATGGTATACCTCATTGTTTATATTTTGTAATTCTGGGTGGTGTTTCTCTAAATAAACATAATAATTTCATAAGCTATACAACATAAAACCATTTTATTTTCAGTTTTCGATTACGAATTAATTGACTACTAATTAAATAAAGCTAATTTAAGACTTTATTTTACAATTTCGTAAAAATGGGACTTATCTTATATTTTTTTTTAGTTTTGAGTTTGCATGTGAATTTATGAAGTTGAGGATCATTGCATTTTTTTTGTTTATAGTTGCAAACCTCGAGAGTTATCAATGATATTGGAAAAATTCAAACACCAAAGTGTTGGCACAAATTTTTACAGTGCCCATGTCCTTTACTTTTTTACTTGCGTCATAGAACTACGTACATATAAGGCAAGTTTTGCATTCCCAAACAATTTTGAATACGAGATTTTAATCAAACATGACTTTACGATGGTAGAGAAGTCGAAAAGAGTGTGTTCCAAAACCATTGAGCTCAAACTTGGATATTAAAGTTTATGGTTAAGCAGATTCGCATAAGGCTTTTTTTCATTTTTTTAAGATCAAAATTAACAGTAGACCCCATACAACTTTTTTTTGTTCAAAATACGAATTTTGTCAAAAACTAACTGATAGATTTCTGTAAAATTTTCTCTATTTTTTTTTAACTTGACTTCTTTAAATAAAATAAATACTATTTTTGTATTGATCCATTCGGGTACCTACCATAGAACCGTTATTTTGTTTTCAAGTTTTCTCAAGGAGTAATAAACCAATAAACCAAAACCCAGACGTGTACTTTATTTAAATAATATAATATTTATATTTCCTTAATCACTTTTTAAGCTTTGAAAAATAACTTTTTTTTCAGGAATACAGATAGACCAAACTAATGGTCCTTAAAAGAAAGAAAAATAGTACTGTGCCGAGCATACTTTACTCTAGTGCCGATGTTCCTTAGATTTTTTTTGAAAGCCATTTCAAGCAAGAAAATTAACAACAAGTTTAAACACCTATAACTTCGGGCCAGTGAATGGTATACACACACAAAAATGTACACATATAACATTTATTTTCCAAACCAAAAACACTCTAGTAAAGATATAAATCCTCGGTAGCCATATTGGTTTGCCTACAAGCTAAACCTAAAACTGGCATCAAAAAGTATGTCTTAGTGTGCGTGTAATTTCTCCTCTAATTTATGAAATTTCCCCTAAAAACTCAGTAAATGTGTCTATGTATGCGTGAAAACACGTCAATTTTACTCGTTGATTTCTTCCATATTACAAATACAACAATGTAAACAAATGGGTTTTGAAGGGTGATACGTACGAAGGATTTATATCTTCATATAGAGTGTTTTTGTTACAAACCTTAGGTACGATGCTTTTTTTATGTTATAGGGGTCAAAACTTTTTTTTTTATAAAGTTTCTTGTTTTTTTTCAAAGACCGTTAGTTTGATCTATCTACATTTCTAAAAAAAGCTACTTTTCAAAGTTTCAAAACTGATAAAAAAAATAACAGGATACAATTTCAAAAAGTAGCGGAAATTTAACACTGGAAAAATGTGTGCCCAACTTTTTTGTGCTTTACATTTTTCAATATAATGGATAGTTTTCGAGGTCTGCAAGCTTAATACACCATTTTTTTTATGGGAGAGGAGGTATGTCTACCTTCATTTAGACGGAGGCAATTTTATAAAAATTGACTTTAGATCTAAAAAACAATGTTTAAAAACAACGGCAACACTTATTGTTATAAATTATACAAAAGCTAGAATTTTACACTTTATGATTAATTTTAAATAAAGTTATTTCAATTAATAGTTTTTGAAATAATAGACTTCAAAGTCAAAATTTATTAAAAAGGTGAAAAAATCACTTTGAGGATTAATTTTCTCATGATTATAAATAAAGAATTCATTGATACACTTACCTTCTATAATTAGTTCTTTATCAAACACTGAAAAGTATTTGTTTCTTTATTTTCTAGTTTTTGAGATAATTGAAAAATAGTAAAACTAAACTTCTTTCTTTAAACCCAAAAGTTTCTTTAATATTAAAAGAAACTTTGCATATAATACAATTTGCACCCACTCCAAAGCTTACAGTGAACTCCAGCAGGGGGGGGGTTGCAGGGAGGTAGCATGTCCCCTTAGGCATCTCAATGTTTGCATCGTAAATTTCATATATACCCCTGTGATTTTGGTACAGTTTATGCGGTTATTTTGGTGTTCCTTTTTTCTACACGCAAAAACCTCTTATTTCTTACAATATTTGCTTTAATTTTGTCTTTTGATTTTTGAGATTGTTAAAACTATTTTATTAGGAGTTTTCTTGTAGTTATTTTCAGGATCAATTTTAATGATAAGTACATTATATCTTTGTAAGCCAAGTAAAGCAATTAATCTATATGCATTGTATACCGCGTACCAGTCAGTCAGTTTTTAAGTAAGTCAAGAGTTAGTAAAAATAATCACGGAAACTTTCAATGCGTTCAAGGTATGTAAGTCTTCTTAATGAATTCATAGTCCGATTGATGGTAAAGAGCCGAGGTTGTTTTGGCGGTAACACATCTTTTTTGTGCTCACTGCGAACTTCGGGAGGGTTGAAATCCTCTAGTTGCAGACCCATAGTTTCTTTTCCATCAATCAAACATGGGAATACTTTATTTGCATCTAACAAAAATTCCATTATTTGAGATCCCAATCCCAAGCCGTATTTTTTCCAAGGCAGTATTTTCTATAAATAAAAAGTGTCATATATTGAGGGATGTTTCATGGTTTTGAAGATCGTTTATAGTGTTAGACGTATCGGTTTTGACAACATATTCTTCTTTGCTGTAAGCCGATACTTTATGACTCATAGAACTGTAGAACATTTTTTCAACACCTATGTACTGTTATGCGCTGTCGGTATATACAGGTACGACTATAAATGTTCTTTTGGCCAAGTACCTAATAATTGTACCTATATTTAGAAAAAAAGATATGACATATGTATGTACGTACTACGTACATACGTTTATATGGATAATATCAATTATTGTTCTTTAATCCAGATTACTTAAATACAAAAGTAACTTTACAAGCACCCATCTGAACCAAAAGTATTTGTTTTATAATTTTTTCAAAAACTACAAAATATAGATACATTATCATCGGAAAAATAATTATCAAAGTGATTTTTTAAATTTTTTTTTCAACGTGGTCGCGTGTTTCTACAAGTCTATCATGTACATATTTGAACTTAGAAAATCAAGGGATTTCGAATAATATTAATCTCAACTGGTTTCCCAAAAGTTCAAAACCGACAAAATAAATGCATTTTCGTTGACGTCTGACGGCCATGTAGACGTCTGCCATGTACTGTACATACATATTCACAATCAAGGAGTTTTCAATTTTTTTTTACTTTTCATGCACTTTTTCTCAGAAAATAATCAGAAACCGTGTTAATCGTAAGTATAGATTTATTGAACTGAACTTTTATAATGATGAATGTAAAGCATAAAAGAAAATGATAATTTAATTTGGGTTGCCAGTATACATACATACAAAATTCAAATCAGTTCTTAAACAATTTCATTTTAAAATTAATGTGTTTTATCTTATTTAAACATCGCATGGCTTCTTTCCATTTCGCTGCATTTTCACCTTTTAAAGCTTCCCGAACAGTATTTACGGGATAAGGAACCACTGAAATAAGTTTATTCACAACTTCTTGAGCGCTTGACGACGCTGAGACTTTTTTAGGTTTTTCCGGGTTTGCCTGTTCGCAAAATTCTCGGTCTTCCTCCCCTCGAATTCTTGTTAACCACCTCTGCAATTAGTTCTTCTTCGCATACATCACTGTATTCTCCTTCAACAACGTCTCGCACATCAACGTTCTCGGCAGCAACACCATCCACGACAGCACCATCACCAGCATCAACAACAATATCAGCACCGACATCATCAGCAGCAGCACCAAAATTAACATCGGCAGCATCACCAACATCAGCAGCAGCACCATCATCGGCAGCGCCATCATCCACAGCACCATACCCAGCAGCAACATTTTCAGGAATCACATTCTTGGCTATATTTTCAAAATTGGAATAAAAGAAGTCTATTGTTGGTAAGTTATCAGCTTCAGCATCACGATTAATTTCAGAAAATTTATCTCCCTAGATATAACTATTGATTTTTGATGCTTATCGTACAACCTATACCCCTTCGTGTGATTGGCATAACCTACAAACTATAATATTTTCCCTTTGGGTTGCAGTTTGGACTTACCGGGCTTTTTTATTCTAATGCAATGACATTACATCCAAACGTTCTCATATGATGCACAGATGGCTTTTTTCCAAGCCAATATTCATATGGGGTTTTGTCTTTCAACGCTTTAGTCGGTGAACGATTTCTTATATATAAGTGGCCGTATTTATAGCCTCTAACCATAGGTACTGTGGCATCTTGGATTCCTCTGACATACATCGTGACATCTCTGTTCATCCTTTCAGCAACACCATTTTGCTGTGGTATATATGATGCAGACTTTTGATGGATTATTCCTTTCGCTTTCAAAAAATTGTCAAACTCTTAAATACTTTATGAACAGTACATTCTTTAAATGATTTCTATATTAAAAGTAGGTACTTAATGAAATTGCCAAATCGATATGTTTCTACATGAATCTTATTCCCTCAAAAACATTTGGAGTCTATAAACAATACAGATGACTTCTGCTGATAGAACGTAATATTAAAAATTATTTTTTTAACGATCGAAGAAAATGGAATTGCATTAATTTCCGTATAGTCATAGAAATGACAATCCTTAATTGTCTGCAACTATTGTAGATCCAATTTAGAGTTCCTTGATCATCTATGGTGCTTTCCTTTGGATAAAAATAAATCTATTTGTATCAATAATTTGTTCATACTTATATCAACAACAATGATAATAATGTTTCTAAATAGTATTCCTCATGATTCATAATAGAAATTAAATTAATGCATATATGCTAGCCGTTATTCAAAGCCATATATCTACATGATATAAAAAGTTTTTATCAGAAATATGTGATAATTAAGGGACTCTAAAAGAAACATTTTGAATAAACCCTTTTAACACCTTATCCTCATTCACTAAAGAAATAATACAACCAGTACCACTCACCTTTACATTAAATACTTAGATTCCCAAAGTAATACCGAAAAGTTAAACAACGCACAGACCATGTCGCATACATTAGATATTCGGCCTAATGTGTCTTACTTAATAATAATCAAATTTATATGCATCGTTATGTCCTGTTGTATATGAATTTGGGTTCTTAAAATGTCCTGTTACTTAAAGCTAATAACAACCTTTCACAGGCACACACAAGCGCGTACCTACATGTGTGGATACATTAAAAAGCCAGAAAGGTCATTCTCCAGGGAGTAAAACCCCACTGCATGTTGTAACGAAAAGGATGCTTCTTTTTACCCTAAATTAATTATAAATAGTGTCTCGAAATGAGAAAGTAGAAACTGTGATAACAAACCGCAAGCATAAGCGTTATGAAGACTTATGTATATACTTACAAGATGCTGAACTAAACTCCAATGTTTATACGTTTTTTATTATTCAAATAAACTGGAGCCAATTTTTAAACTTATTTTTAAATGTTTTGATAATAGTGAAACTTATATATTGCAATCATAATAATAACCCCCACTGATAACTTCACATTGGTGCCCTTGAATATTACATGTCATATTTTTTGTACATTTTTATTTTGTATCTATACAAAAACTGTCAATTGGGTTTTTCTAAAAATGTTACCAAATTTGAGAAACAATGTTTTTTATAATATGAAATAAGTCTCAAGCCAATATCTGTATTTGTAACTCCTTATCAAAAACACTTCATTTGTTAGCTATTTAGAGAAAGCTTAATTGTTTCGCTTTGAGTCTATTGTTGGTTATATGCTGTGTCTCATTTACCACACTTGACCCAGGTACCAAATCCAGATGACATAAATATATTTTCGAGGCATGAGAGATATTAAAAACATCAGCTATCAGAATAGGATGCGTTTAGTGCAAAATCCGAAGAATGACCGAAGTCACAGGCTACTTTCTATATGGACACCAACAATTAACTAACATGAATTGGTGGACAAGAATATAATGGGGTGTGGAGCGTGAACCTCCTCCATCGTCCTTGGATCATGACAAGCCAGTACCAAGTGTTTCAACATACACTTACAAAGACGAAAAAGTATTACTGCAAATGACTAGAACAATGCAGGCTTATGTTCAAATATCATAGGTGAACTGCAAGGAGATGATGTAATAAAGCTCAGTCCAATTTGACATCGGACGCGGTTGGAACCACTGATTTATTTTTCCCGGAATCACGAAAACTTCTTGTCAAAAGCCAAGGTACTAACTTTGCATGGTTGAACTGTGAGGGCTCTCAATAATAAACGATTACCTTAGCCCGAACTATAGGATCGGTGGACTCCAAGAAATCCTGGAGGACTTCAAAACAAGATAGTCTGTAGCCCTAACGATATTCACGCAGAACCAGAAGTGTTGAGGGCCCAAACGTATCTTCAGCTGCTGTTAAACATTTTCAACGGCTGACTTAAGGAAGGCAAGTTCTCAAAAAAAAAAAACTGGAAGAAATAACGGTTGGTGCTGATCAGCAAAGATATAGTTGACCCGGGCTTACGGGTGCTTCAACAATTTCCCATATAAGATGCAGAAGATGGGAATCCTTCCACAAGAATGACAAACGAAGGCAGTTATAGGGTACTGTTGAGTCCATAGGATGAAACTCTTAAGTTAAATATGAAGTACTGCCAACTTTAGTTCTGGAGGGGTAGGTCAGAAACGGAAAGGGTTGGAGGAGTTAGTTGGTATACATTACGCGAGCACGACACACATGGTCATGGTCAACACCGTAAAGGTCCTGATTTATTATTTATACCGAAATTATATTTCAATATTTATGCATAACTGCATTTCTACTATCTATACAACTATTGCTGCTGGTGATTTTTTTCTAATTTACTGTTCCCAAAGAGACGTTACAAAATTCCACTTTCCCATTTTAGTATTTTGTAGTTGTCTACACTTCCCATCGAAGTCATTATTGTATTCGATTTAATGTAGTCGAGTCACAACATTGCTCCACTTTCGTTTAATATTCAATGGAAAGGTATCTTTGAATTCATATAGACATGTAGGAAGATATAGAATGCAACAATTCTTGTAGGCCCCAAATAACAAAATTCCAAAAATCATACTCAAACTATATTATATACATTATGTTAGTAAAAGAATGATATTTTTCAATACGAGAAAATTTTGTCGCTTGTGTTAGCAACCGCAATGTATTTTTCATAACAACTTTCTTCTAGTTTCGTATAAGCCAATAAACTGTCTAGGAATATATAAAAGCAAGTTCACCGCACGTATGAAACAACTCTCTAAAAAATAGTGATAGCAATTTACTACTGAGTTCTTGTATGCATATAGAAAACCATTGGGATTCAACTTAGCGGGTGACGTTCTACCTTCAACGAAAAACCATCATAGGTTGAATTTTAAAAGAGTTAAGTAAAATCGAGAGGAAATGACGGTAGCAAATACGATTTGACAATAAAGGAAATACCACCCGTGTTTTACGAAGTGAAACTTTAATGCATATTCAATTGACACCTCAAAGAAACTGGTGAGCCTTGCACATCAAATCTTCTGTCTGGATCAAGGTCTATGAATGCTACACAGGTAAGCAGTGTGTAAAGTAGAGCCCCACTTAGCATAACGTTTCTACTTCTTACGATTTCCCTTTTTTGTATGTGTCAATCAAGTATTGGTATGTACATATAGTACGTTGATCTATATCTGTATTGCTTTTGTAGATTAAATTTTATATTATGTACATATATTTTCGTGTTTTGAAAATTCGCAGTTGGATTTTAAAAAAATTCAAAGACGAATTTTTCTTTAAGGATTGGAAATTACACTAAAGAAATTTAGGTTGAATATTCACTAAGTGATTTTCTTGGTGACAATCCAGGGCTTGGTCCAGGTTTATACTCAGTGAAAAATTGAAAAATTGTGAAAACACACACCAGTGATACGCTACGACATTACTCATAGATAAAAAATATAAAAATTATGCATAGACTAATAAAATCACTTTGCAAATGTAGACATTTTATTTATAAACGAAGAATTGATAAAAAGTAAATCATTTTGCACATTAATTACCTTTGAACAAAATTAATGAATTATTGAATAATCATCTTTAATTCAATTTAATTTAACAATATAATATTATATATATATATATATATATATATATATATATATATATATATATATATATAAATAATTACAATATAAATGATTTAAAAATAATGTAGGTGTTGAAAAAAAATTCCTTTGTGAACAGATCCGACAGTCTTTTGGAACAAGAGTAATAAATATGTAGGATTAATTCCTGACCAGGTAAAGAAAATTTAGTTGGGAAGCACCAAAAAACTTCGTGTATGGATGAATTTACTGTTGACAACCCACGCAAGCGATTTAAGGACAAGGAACTTCGGATATGCACGTGTAATGTGAGGTATCTTATTAGACCACACGCAGTCGAATAATTAGCAAAGGCCCCATACTGTTATGAAGCGGATATTCCTGCCATCGATAAAATGCGATGGGATGGGTCGGTTAAAAAAGAGGATACTGTGATATTTACTATGGTGACTGCTACCGAGATAACTACCAACGCCTATTTGGATGCGGCTAATTAGACAACATTAGCCTTATATGCGATACACCCTCAAGGATGACAACACCAAGGATATGTTCTTTCCTTCGAGGTCTTTACAAAGCATATGAGCAGTGCCCTAGCTACGATATTAAAATTGTCTTGGGAGATTTAAATGCCAAGCTGGGAAGGGAAGACATCTTAGGTGGAATAATCGGGAAAACAGTCTGCACGACAATACTTCCAAAAATGGATTCAGGCTCTACGATTTTGACGCAAGGCGAAACGTCATGGTAGCCAGGACGCGTTTTCCACAGCGTATGTCCACAAAGGAACTTGGAGTTCTCCAAACCAATTTACCGTTAACTAGATTGACCATATTGCGATCGACGCTAGACACGCTTCCAGCATTATGGATGTCCAAACTTTTCAAGGAGCTAATATCGACTCTATTACAATTCGGGTTTCCAGACCAAAGCCAAAAGGGGGAGATGTTGGGAGAAGATACAACGTCGAACGACTACAATCGCAAGAGATCGCTCGAAGTTTTCTGCCAACAACACAATGTGTCGAGAACCAGTGGCAACATTGCCAAGATGCAATGAGAGAAGTCGCCTTTGACGTGTTGGGTTTTAAACAGCCACCAACAAGAAGAAGCATGCACAAACTTATCTGTAAAATATGTTTGGAAGAACTCATGTCCGAAGAATAAAACCTAAGTACTGAAAAAAGTAAACTTCAAACAAACTACATCAACAAGAGAGGAATCAGTCTCCTTAACATGGAATACAAATTCTTGTTTGCAGTATGTTATATGTGAACAACCAAAGCCCATCATCAACAACCTGATAAGTCCTTATCAGTTTGGCTTTAGACCACGAGTGTTCACAGTAAATCAAATATTCACATTACGACAAATCCAAAAACATCCGTTTGTGGAGGATTACCATAAAGGTTTGAAACAACTTAACCGAACCCTTTGATGTTAAAAAAGGCTTTACCTAATATGATGCTCTGTCATGTGATTTTGTTAACATCGTTCTTAAAAGAATAGTGCAGAACTCCCACTTCAACACTAAGAGCACTGTCCAATTGCATCGCATATGCTGATGAACAAAGCGTTATGTCAATGATGTTTTTGAGAGTGTTGAAACAGAGGCCGAAAAATGAATTATACGGTTAATGAGTGCATGCTGTCATCAAGAAAGGACATACAACACCGACGACGTATAGGTCAAAACTTCAACATCGACAGACGTAAAATTAAGGTACCTAGTTAAAGACTTTGTTTACATGGGCCCCGCTACGATTGCAAAGAACAATACCAGCGCTGAGATCAAACGAAGAATTACATTTGCTAAAGCCCTCTCTCGAGCATCTAAAGTGTTGCTATATAAAACCCTTATCATCCCTGTCTATGACATAGCATAGACTATGACAAAATCAATGTTCCGGCCCGGAAAGTCTGGTAAGCAAGAAAGTTGTAGGAAACAATGGGCAGTTTTAAAAAAACCCAATCGATGATTTCTAATGCATAATGTCTTTTTTTGCTTTTATATTTTATGTTTCTCAAAATAGAAACCACAATGCTACTGCATTACCATAATTATTCACTGCATTACTAAAACTAACACCTTGTTAGTATTATTTTCTTGCTGGGTGTTTTTAAATCCATGTAACAAATTACGTGTAGAGCTTACAAAAAAGACATTAGACTTTAAGTCTTTAACTAAACCAACAATAATTTTTGAATCTATCCCAGATTAATTAATAGCTGTACTAATAATTCTTTCATCACATGTTAATAACATTTTTATAAAAGATTTCAGAGACAACTTTATAAAAGCCTTTTATTTAGATTCTAGGGACCTTGACACTTCGAGAAGTGTCAACATTTCCAATTCCTTATGGGTTTTGAAAGCCAGAAGTCCGTTCTATAATCCAACATTTAATTTAAATTATATTTGTCAATATTTTTTGCAAAATTTGCATGCAAAAACAAAATATCCATATCTATAAAAAAGGGAAAAATTATTCGGAATTGTAAAATTAAGCTTTAAATTAGCTTAAGTTGTTTGATATTCCTATATAGTTTTTATTGCATACTTTTTGAAGTTCTATAAAAAAAATAAAATATTGTTTGCAATTGTATCAGTTTGGATCGCATCCCAGTCGCTTTTTTTCACAAAATTATCTTAACCTGCCGACAGCATAATTATCTATAAAATCAAATACTAATGTCGACTTAATAATAAAGCCCTTAAATAATTTGAATATATTTCGGTAGAAACATTTAATAGGAATTCTTGCAAATGTTCTACATTTACATCTGAATTAGATAAGAAAATAAAACGAACCGATGAAATTATAAATTATTAAAATATCTGCACGATAATTTCTGTTTTTGTTACTTCTGTTTCTTTGTTTATCATGATAAGTTCGAGCATAAGAGATCAATCAAAGCTGATAACGCGATAAGTTAAAATATTTATTTACTTTTCATTAAAAAAAATAAATGTTGGTTTTATTATTATTTTACATTAAAACAGTCATATTATTATTGAAAAACTGATTTTATTCTTGTTATGAATCAAGTTGTTAATTCGTGATATTGCAGAACGAATGGGTTCTTTTCTGTGTTTTTTTATGTGCAGACTCAAAAACAGCATTTATTTAGATACTGACATTTTCATGTTTCACCTCTAAATCACCCTTTTCAATGAGAGTACCTCATGGGCGTTCTGCTGGCGTACATATGTTGTCGTAATTATTGAAGACCAGAGGTCCTTATGCTTTACCTACCCAAACGAAATAATCACTCGTTTGTTTTCAATCACCCCTATTTGATAAATGTTTCTGGTATAATACTGTCCTCAATCTCACTACTCTTAACCGTTTGGTACAACTATGCATATATTTTGTCCTCCTGAATTGTTAGTTAGGGTTATATAAATGTATGTTTTGCTCAGACTTGAATAAGAAATTGATTAGACAACCCCGAGGACCATATGTGCAAAAAAAGTGTGACAATTTTATTAATGAAGAAAAACACTCATTGTTTTGATTTAATGTAACTGACTTATTATCATGTATGTAAATTGTACTGTACAACAAATGACGTGTGCAAAGGTACCACAGACGGCGGCGCGGGTGGCGGTCCCTGGATCTATTCTAATTTTCTTAAATAACTTTTCACTAGGAATTTTAATTGTAATCAGAAACTCTTACAAAATTTTCAAACTATCACCAAATTTTCTCTTAGTTTAAAATCCATTACAATTTGATATTGGTGAGAGTTTAATTTTATGTTCCTATCGCCAATGCTAAATTGATGTCCAGCAATAGACTAGAATAATTTTTAATAAGTTGAAGTGAAAATCAAATTTAAAACCAGGTTCTTGGAATTGGTGTCAAGACGCACATGCGATGAAGAGCTTCATTCTTCCTATATTTAGTTTTATGGAAGTCAACCGTAGACATTCAAAAATACGAATGTGATCATCTCCGCCCAGGTTATTCAATTGAATACAAGATAATAAATAAGGTGCTTCAATTTCGATTTCAATTAAATCATTCTTAACACACCTTTGGTAGAGAGATTGCATTTAAGCAACTGAATACGATGTTAATTCATTCACCCATTCATTATAATGAATATCCTGATGAAGCTTTTAGAAAAAAGCAATCTGTCTTGAATTAAGAAAAACATTTTTAAGTCCCAATGTACAGTTCAAGAAGCGTGGTATCCTTTACAAACCGCTGTGATACTAATTTTAGTTTACAAGCATTTTATAGCAAATATTTGTTATTATTAAGAATTAAATTGATATCAATTTGCAATTTCTAGATCTCATCAGTGCCGTCGAGGGGAATTCCGGCCCCCAATATTTACCATTTTTTTCAAAGTTCATGCCTACTGATATGGTACGTTCTAATTTCAATTACGAATAGCATGAAATTGATTGGAATTAACGGAAATAATAATTTTTCGTTTGCAAAGTGAACCGAAAAAAAAGTGTTAATCATCAAATCAATCTCACGGGTATAGTCCAGTTTAGTTGAAATGGAAGATGGATAGAAAATAATTCTACATGCGAGTAGATCAGATTCCGAACAGAATCATACATTCGATATTGCCAACGACATGTTGGTTGGTCGATTAACTATTTAAACAAAAAATTGGCATGAAAATCTATTACCTACTATGAAAATAAAATAGAGCGAAGTAAAAGTATTTGAAATTTGTCTTTAAAAAAAACTATGTATTTTAAAAGGTTTACATTAAATACTCTTTATTGTTGTTCTTTATATTAAAATATTATCACAATGTTTTCATTGCATTGCATTCAATGAAATATTTCTTTTTCCAAACGAGCTTTCCTAGCTTTCTCAGCAGCAAAACAACTTATAATTCCATCGAAATTCAATTTCATTGCCAAATGTGCCTCGATACATAGTGTAGCAAGTCCAGAAACACGATCTTGTGATGAGCACGAACAATGAAAATTCTTTGTTCTGGCAAGGATGCTAAATGAACGTTCGGTATTAGCTACGGTTACAGGTATGGTTGAAAACAAATGGAGAGCAACATAAATGTTGGGGAAAATCGTCTCCAAGTTCTGGGAATAAATAGTATTGAGCAAACTCAATGGCGGAAGTTCTGCTTTAAAATTGGCTTCATAAATGTGTTTCAGATGAATTATTTCTTCTTTCAACTCTTGAGACACATGCGAGTTATACTTCTAGATGAACCTTGTAGCGGAGTTTTTAATCTCAATTTCGTCCATTGTTGAAAACTGCCATCAAAATAAAAATGTAGCATTCAAATTCTTCATCGTATCGAACCGACGAGAAATTCCAGATATAATTGAATCAACTATGACGTAAAAGGTGTTTTTTTTGTAATTTATTTCTTCGTCTGTTTCAATTTGCTCTCCGGCTCATCGATTTTCTCTAAAATGTCTCTTTAATTGCCTCTTTCGGTTCGATGGGAACGATTCTGGAAAATCACCCAATCCAGAAGCAACGGCTTTGCATTCAGATAAATATGATCCCATCCGTTTCGAATAAAGTTCAAATCGGTGATCAAGTTGTCAAGATTTCGAATTTTAACGTCAATAGTCATGTTTCTGGCTTGAAGAATGATACCTACTTCTTTCACTTATAGCGCTAAGAACCTTGCATTCAAATTTGTGCATATATTTTAAAACGCCATTTACATCTCTTCGAGCTTCAGCAGTTAAATTAATATCACTTTAGGCTTCTAATGATGTTCTAAGGTTTTTCAGATGGTTTCACTGCCTCAATTCTAGCTGACCATCTTGTATCGGAAAGTTTGTGAAGGGATCCGGGCACATTTTTCTTAAGAATTTCCCAACGTTGGGCACTGCTGCTAAACAAGTTGAAACACTTTTGAACAACTCCAAAAAATGTGATTGCGGCAGTACATTTCGCTGAATCGACTCCACACAAGTTAAGGCTGTGAGCTGCACATGGTGAATACACGGCATTCGGATTTTTGTTTAAAATATGACTTTGTGGACCATTATACTGTCCTTTCATACTTCTTCCATTGTCATAGCCTTGTGCACAACAGTCTTCTAAAGGGATTTCGTTCTTTGCCAATGTTTCGCAGATCAAATCAGCTATTGCGGTGCCAGTTTTTTTGTTGCAATCGACAAATTCCAAAAACCGTTCTTGGATGGTGAACATATTTTCTTCCAAGCGCAGATATCGCAAAATAAATGAGTTTTGCTCCACATGACTTGAATTGGGTGTTGCATCGACAATTATAGCGAAGTATTTGGCGTTTTCAATCTCCTTCAAAATAGCTGAATTCACATGTTGGGCACAAATTTTAATGAACTCATTTTGAATCTCAACGGAAAGGTAGTGGACTTCCAAACGTTTGTGCTCTTGTTGTGAAATTCTTACTTTTTCCAAGTGCTCCTGAAGTAGTAAGGGGTCATAATGACTAATTAATTCCAAAATTCCCAAAAAATTACCATTATTTGGCTCTCCAATAAGATTGCCATCACCTCGTATTCCTAGTCCCCTGGTGGGATTTTCCGGTCCCCCGAAACCGAATCAAAAATTTCGTTTACAGCAGAAACAAAAATAGAAGAAAAGAAACTTTATAAAAACAGAAACCCAAATAAATATTTGTGTTTTGTTTTAATTTGCCGGGCCCCTTATTTTGACTTTAAAAATTTTCAAAATAAAATAAATTTGAAATTGTTACATTAAGTAAGAAAAGCGATACAATTTATTATAACTTTCTTTCAATAGTTCAGAGTTGCCCAATTTTTCATTAAATATAAACAAAAATGTACGCCAATAATAATCAGGGGCCCAGATCAGCAAGCTTGTGACTGATAGAATGGCAGATAACATGCAAACAGGGGCCCGATTGCGAAAGCATGAATGATTTTAAATTTTCGGGCCTCTAAAAATAAGTGAAAATAGGTATGTTGATGATAAATATGGAGTATATTCTCATTGCTTTCAATATTACGGGCCCCTAGAAAATCCCGGGCCCGGGGGGTTCCCCCCCCCCTTTCAACCCCTCTCTCGACGGGGCTGGATCTCATTACTTTGTTTAACAAACTTTTTTGGGCTTTTTGTATCTAGCAGAACTCGGCTCTATTTATTTACATATCTTATAAACTGAATACGTAAGGGAAGATCGGTAAAGAACACAATATCTAAAGAAATGCATTTACATATGAATAAAATAAATTACTTAAATTATGTTGCGCAACAGTCCGTTGAGAACTAGGGCCTAGCGACTTACAGCTTTCAACCTTACCTGTGTGCGGGTTATGTTGTCAGAGATGGAGGGGACCTACTAATTTCAGAAAGCACTTTTCATGACAAGAAGTAGGTACTTTTAGAGGATTTGTCAATTAATCGCAAGAGGCAGTACCACTGAAAACAAGAGATTGAACCCAAGACCTCTGGCATGAAGTCCAACACACTTTCAATCATGCCAAGGGTACTACTTACATATATAAATCATAAAGACTTAATCTTTACAAATTCCTAGCTCACTTTTATTATTTATCTCAAACTTCTGTCTTTCTAACAACAATATACATATGTACATTCAACTTAAAGATTCACCCATTCATACCTACTACGTAACAAGAATGAAGCAGAATAACCTGTATTTGAAAAATCATCAACCGGATGTTTTACATATGCATTTACTACCAACTCCCCCTAGACATGTTTTTCTTTTACTTATTTTATTTGATCAATTCAAGAATTTCGTTTATTTATTAACACCAAGTGTTGAAAATGACAACACTAAACTAAAAATGACAATTCTTTGGCAACTCCCCTTAATATATGGGTACAAACAAAATGCACGTAATGATCACCTATATAATTGGTTCTACAAAACCCAAGCCTAACATAAAAAGGCAGCAACACCGTTCTAATAATTTCTGGAACTTCTTTGAAGCGTTTTGCATATGGTATCTACAGTAACAAGGAAATATGCATCATACTCACACTTATTCTTATCGTCTATTGATTAAGTTACATGCCATGAAATTATCATTTTAAATTCCGGAGGAAACTCATTTCTTTTTCGCTACAGAATACGGAACGTTTCTACGTTCTGGGCATTTTAAAATACAATTTCCCTCGGGCACCATAAACCTCAGTATCTACACTCTGTCGAGTGTCGAATCGATACTGCTTATGTTAGTCAACAAACACTGTTTTTCAGTAGCGGAAAAATCATCACGAGGGATGGATATGGAGTATAAAAACAAAAATTGAAAAGGATGTCGTATAAAGTCATAAAGGGCTTGTGACGGTGGTTGATTCCTTTAAATAGAATGGAATCTGATGTGCCGGTGAATGGAGATGGGCCACGGAGTCAGTGTGAGATAATTTGAATTGCTCATTTTGCTCTACCCTACGCATTTGGTGTATATATTAATCTATTTTTACTACACTACTATACACTTACTTCCAACCACACTACTCAAAGTAGACACCAAAGACACCAGCATTACAACGTTCATCGGGTGGTCATTTTATGGCTCTGCGATCGACGCATCCAATTGGTAGCAAATCCTAATGTAGGTAATTGTGTGTGCTTATCACCAGATATTGGTTTGAGCTAACGAGTTAATAGCACAGAAAACTGCAGGGCTTTTCTTTTAAAAACAACGTTCAACAGCATTATTGCTATAATGTTTTAAAATTGTTTCATTGCGCAACGATGCAGCAACCATTGCGTGTAATGTAGTAAAAAGCAATAGCTGCCCGCAATTTAAGATTATTTTGTTGCGTTGCGAGGCCTTTGGTTCTAAATAAGGAGTAGATTTAAGGGAGCCATTTACGATGCGACGCGAAGCCGAAAGTCGGACCGTTCGTCGCGTCGTCATCGTACGGATGGTGATTGCTGAAACCTGAAAGTAAGAACGAATCATTTATAAAATGTACATCTACATGTATTATGCCAGAATATAACATTGTTTTTTTTTTATAATAACATTTCTCTGAAGAACAGAATTAAATTTCAAAACGAAATAATACCAATTTGGCTCTATTGCTCCTCAAAAAACGAGAATAACGACAAATGTCGTCAGATCAAAAATTAAGACACTTAATCTCCCTGCTTGGACACATCATAGGATTCGGGGCAAGTCCGTAGGTGTACACAACATTTCTTTATTCTTTAAGAACTTCTTTTTCTTCAATCCAGATTTTGTGTAGGTTATAAACTGTAATAAATACACATTATCTTGGTAAACTGTATCAAATTTAATAATATTGCAATATGCAATTTTTCATTTTGTTAAATTTAAATCTTTTCTCATGTTTATTCTTCCGGTTTAATTTTTAACTCCAAACTTCCATCCAACTTTAGTCAAACAGTTTAATTTTCTGAAAATCAGACTTGAAACATTTTTCACATAAAGCAAAACGTAATATATATTAACCAACGAATTATGAATTATAGGAACCACTTTGTTTTTCGCTAATGTGATTTTGTAGTTCTGCAAAAATTTAAATCGAAATAATTCCAAATTGGTTTTATTTATTTTTATAATTCTATCGCAAAAACGTGGTCTTCAAACAAAAACAAGTACTTCTTCGTATGGCAGGTGACGATTAATTTTGTTTTTAAAGTTATTTATGCATATGTTTCTATAGCTGTCTGGGATGGACAGCCCTTGGTCTAAGGCAACGATGTGCATTGATCATTTTTTGTTTACAATGTTCATCGAAAATTTAGTAAAGAACGTAGGGTGACGTGTATCCATTGCTGATGGTGAAAATATTCCTGGTGTGGTGTAAGCAGATGACATCGTCCTTCTTTCGGAATCAAACGAACATCTTAAAGTCATGATTAAAAAGTTAGAAATAAAACTGCGGGACTAAAAATTTATCAGAAAAACCTTAATAAATCAGAACTAATGATCTTTAGAAAGATCATAGAAGATACGTCAGCTATGCATAATGAAAGTACCCAGAAAGTAAAAGTGGGTAAGAAATTAAAGCATCTGGATGTGATAATAACAAGTAAACAGTGTATGAAAAAAAAAACATATTAAAACAAAGCTTTTTTTTTATGGACAAATTCCATTTTTAATTAATCAATTCATCACTTGTTCCTAACAAAGACTGCCTTATAATCTCTGTCAACTTTAACGATATAATTATTTTTATACATAGGTTAACGTTGTTTTTGTAATTTATTCTAGGCTGGGAAAGAATATTTACATCGGGCCATTATAAGCACATGCAGAGCCGGTCCGAGCTAAATTAGAGCCCTGCGCAAGCTTTATCATTGGCGCCCCTCACTTGTGGTGATTGGTGGATAAAGTTATTCCAGGCCAAACTTCTCGATAATACTTATATCTATAACATACATATAAATAAATGTTTTTTTTTTTAAGCTAAGAATTCAAAATTCTATCACAGAAATAACAGAAACTAATGAAATATAAAAAAAATTGTAAACTAAAGTAAAACAAAATAAATTACAAGAATATAGGGAAACATAGAAACACAACTATTTAAAAATAAATAATTAACTCATTAATTACAGTTAAATTAAAAGTTTTATATATGTAGATATATTTAAATATTTATTCAGAGAAGGAAATAATAATAAAATTAATTAAATACAAATAAATGGAATATAACTTATTGCAAAAGATTAACTTGATCTTATTTTTGATCTAATGACTTAACGAGCTCCTTTTCTATAGCCATTATTGACAAGTCAACTAATCTTTCTTGAGTCTTTGTTGTCCTCATGTAGTTGTTTTATTGATTTCAATTTCAAAAAACTAAGTTACCGTAAATGCCGTTACTTCAGATATTTCAATGAGAGCTTCATATAAAATATATCTCATAAGCTAGTTTTTAATGGTTTTAAGGCATCTTGTCTACTTGCCCATCTAGTTTAAAATAGGCTTTTTGATATTGAACCTGATACAAAGTTGTATAGACATCAAACAATGTCAAAAAACTTAACAGCCTCTTTTCCTTTCATGTTTGAGCCATTCCCATAACATTGTCCTCTACAGTTGATAAAAAGCAATGTCAGGTAATTTAAGTTCACCTAAGATCAAATTGGTCAACACTTCACCAGTTTTTTCTTGCCCTTTCAAAAACAATAAAAAGTGTTCCACAATATCAAATTCTTTTATTTACCGCTTGCCCAAGGCGCCGCCGCGCCGCGCCCATTGGATTCAGCAGGTGAAATACTATCGAAAATCCTTTGAAAAAATGTTAAGAATTTGTTGTATTAAATAAGAATTAAAGATTATATGAATTTCTAAGGAGTTAGGTTGTTTTTTTCAAGTGAAACTTCTGCCAGAAACGCCCTTCCAAAAGTGGAAAGTTTTATGTTGGTTGGTTTAAATGTTTGATAGTATAGATTAGAACCAATTAACAAAAAACGTCACACAGATATTGAGAATGTTTTTTGTAGGAAAATGTATTTGCCTTAAAAAGGACCCTATCTTTTTTTAAGGTGGTTGGTAGAAAAAAGTTATCATCCAGCTAAGGCAAACATAATTTTATTCTGAACACTTATCACTTGCACTTCTTTTTGGTCGCATCTTGTTAAAACGCGCCTGGACGAAAAGCCATTTGGGAGATTTCCGACACATAGGTTTAATCGCTGCCTCGATTCTTATCACTTAAATCTCAATAATATTTATTATGAAAGCATGGAAAAATAAAACAAAGACAAATAAAACTTACCTGAATTTTAAAATTAAATTATTAAACTTATTGTTTCCATATTGTACGTTGCTATAGAATTACATTAAAAATATATCTTGACTTGGTATTAAATTCGGACCTGTCAATGTTCTAACACAGACATTGCGATAACGTTGACCCTCGAATACTAAGATTAAGAGCTAAAGTGGAAGTACAACCCTTGAACTTCATACCTCACAGGCCAAAACTACCTATTAGATGTGAAAAATGCAAAACAAAGGCAAGACAAAATACATAGAGCGCACTTTTTGGGACGATATATGTATGATATGATACGCTTGAGTCTTCCAGCATTTGTGCAAGATGTTATTTAAGCATTGGACACCTCAAAAGCTTGACAATAGCTCTACAAATTATTTCAAACTGTAATGGCCATTAGAAATTGAAATCTGACAGAAAGCTTTGAACATGTTCATCTCTTTGTTTAGAAATGTACTAATAATACAAATTCATTTTGTTTTTCAAATGTTTAAATTATAAAATTTAAATTGTTTGAAACGTAATTTTTTGTCTAAAGTCAATTTATTATTTCAATCTGACCATCCTCGACGTCGGTTCTTAAACAAGTTAGTAAACTCTGAATTATTATTTGTACACTAAATTTCTTATGTAAATAAAATCTTTTCTTCTTTCAATTCGAATTCTAAATAATTGTTCTTCCCTTCTATTTTAATATCAGTTCTAAATTGAAAACGATTGGCGTTATTTGACGATACCCAATTCCTTTGAATTAACAATTGAAAATTGAGGTACGTACATATATTGGGGAATGATGCCCCCCTGCGAGGTTGGGTGTATGCAAAATTTCGTTTACATTGAAAAAAATCTTCATTAAAAAAACAGTTACAGTTTTAAGCGAAATCCGAACAGCTTAATTGAGAAAGCACTTTTCATGACAAGAATTACTCTTGGAGTATTTGTCAATTCCTCGCAAGATGCAGTACCCGCGAAAAAAACCCAAGATCTATGGCATGACAGCTCTACCAAATAACCATCACACCACGGGTACTACTTGGCACTACAACACGGGTAAATCTTGATTTAAAGAATATAATATACCTATTATACAAAATGTACATTACATATAGTTACTACTGTACGAAGTACGACTGATGCAACAACTTGATGGTTTTAAACCCAGATTTATTAAATGCAGAAGAAACTTTCCATGCAACTCCAACCTCAGTATAGTGTGCCCAAACAGGGGCGTAACTGTTTATACGCCTTAATGCTGTGAGCTTAAATTTGTTTTTAACCAACTCCTGAAAATTAGCCTGATTTCAGTTGATTTTGTTTCACGGCACTATTATCGACAGCTACCACCCTCCTTCCCCCCAACAATTCCAAATAAATTTAATAGTTACTTAAGCAAATTCCTTTTGATACATATGTATAGTGAAAGAAACCATAAATGTCGCAATATAAATATTTGTTTTATATTAAAAGCCAATCAACATTTAGACAAATATCTTTAAGCATTATGTAAGATATTTCAAGTTTTAGAGAGTCAACAATTCGGCCCTTTACATTGACCGTGCGATTGAAGCTTTAGGCACTGCTCCCTTTTTACAGAAAGAAATTCTTTACTTTGCTAGAACTGTCAAATTGTTTCTTAAACACTATTGTATTAGTATCAAGACTTTTATTTCATTTGCATTATAAAATGTGTTCATGGTTTAATATCGTAAACAACCTTAGCACATCTAATGTAATGAAAGCTAATGAGATTTAGGCACGTGTGCACATTAGCATGTGATTTGAGCATATTCTATACACCTTTAATATTTAAACTTAAGCCCGATAAAACAATTAAATTAGTAAACCTAAAAAACAACCACCCACGCAAATTACCCCTGACCAACACGAGATCAAAAAGACCCTTACCTGCAAATATTCATATGTACACGATTAAATATAGGTGGTACAAAGGCATAAACAAATGTATGTTTTCCACCCTCTTTAAATAAACAAATAATCATGACATACCTACATATATAACATAAAAAGGTACTTTCAAGATTCGATTTATAAAAAGGAGACAAGGCAAAACCAATTTTTTATTTGTTTAAAATTTCAGTCAGATAAATGTGCGGTCAAGGAAGAGACCCTCTAGCAGAATGTATCAACCATTTCCAAAATGTTGGTTACATAAATTCCCTTTGAGAAGTTTTTTTTTCGAAATAAATCCCTCGACAATACCCAATTTTAGCTTTGTGACAATTGAGGTATGGAATATTTTCGGTGAACAATATTTACATAATTCACAAATCTATTTTAGCATCTACAAGAAAAAACTTAGACAAGAAATCTATGTTTTGATAATATTCTGTGGGACATGCCTTAAGAAAGCAAGCCCACCAAACGATGCAAGTTTTATTATAACAATAATTCGCAAACGAAGCTCTACCTTTTAGAAATGTTGCATGCTTCTTAAGTTGAAGGGTGATTGAAATGTGAACATTGAACATATATCAAAATATTACATAGTCGAGCCAAAAATATCTACTTAGATGACTTGTTACTCGCCTCACCAATGATGGCTTAAGGTTAATTTGACAAGAAAAGAAATGCCTGCATTTAAATTCAAAAGCAAAGTTTAATTTGCTTTCACGATTATTAAAAATTGTTTCTCAGTTCAGCCTGTGCGCTGTATATACTTGGATACATATATTCCTTATATTTGTTTTACAAAGAAGTGCCCTAGATTCTGCTCCTTATAGAATTACTTGGTGAATGAACAGAAATAAGATCTTGGGGGAATAATAAACTGTCATACACTGTGTTGAAAAGTCAAATGTGACGTTAGGGAATATCTGTTTTTATCCACTAAAAAGTTTACACTTTTAAAGTATTTCGTCCCGGAATATAAAATGCAAATGTTTCCCAACTGTCATGCAAGGCAAGTTTAAGGGAACTTTCCTTTTAAGTTGGACATTAAGATACATTGAAGAAATTCTGTTCACCAAATGTGAAAAGTTTTTATAAAATCTGACCCAAAAAGTCTAAGAAAATATTGATTTTCGCGTCGCGTCGTATACATAGGAATCAATTGGTATTCGATACAGTTTCATGCAAGTACGAGTAGGTTCATATCGATATTTGTCATTCGACACAAAATAATTTTCACATCGCTACATTTTGTTTAGACTTCAAAAAGGTTTTAAAAAAAGTACTTGCGGATAGAATGAAAGAATCGTGTCAAAACAAAAAACACAAATCCAATCTCTACACATATGAAATAGGATACAATTATTGATGATCAATATAAAAATAATATGATTTGAACAAATTGAATACGTCCTCCAAGTCCATATCATCCAATTCGGGCCAAAAATATTCGGTTATCATTGAACGGTAGCGATCCCCATTCACGGTAACGTGCCGGTCTTGATCATCACGGAAGAAGTACGGCCCATAAACCACACCAAACCGTAATTTTTTCGGGATGCAAGGATGACTCATGGAGTACGTGTGGATTGCTGCCTCACTAATACCGCATATTTTGTTTATTGACGAATCCATTCAGCCAGAAATGAAAGATGAATTTTCATTGAAAATTTGAGTCATTTTCAAGTTATTTCTCAGTTTTTGCGGCATTTAATCTTGTAAGGATGTAGGCCAAGATCTTTTTTTCGTTTGTTGTCCCTGTCGCTCTACTTTTGTAAACCCTGTAAATCCTAAATAATATAAATAAATAAATAGTAAATATGATACAAATTTAATAATACCAAATTAGTTCTTTGTTTACGGGTTATCGTCGTTGTGCCCTGCCCGTCCTGTCCTCGTCAGAGTCGCGTTTACCAGTTTTAAATATGAAAAACAAATAAAATACAATCAACTATAAAATTAGTTTAGTACAAACGAATAACACACAAAATATCAACTTCAATCCTACGCAAATAAAAAAATACAAGCGAGAACTTATAGCAGTGCAGAAAAATTAGACGTTGACTTCGAAAAAGTTCCGAAAAAGCTGAATTTTGGTGGAGAGTTACTCTTTTACGTCCTAAACACACACTGCTCCTTTTGGACTAAAGAAAACAAATGTAAGTGGGTTTAAAAGTGTTCAAGTACACTTTTTTACAAATTACTCGAAAATTAAGTTTTTTTTTTAAATCTCATGTTGTAGCTCATGTAAATCTACACAAGAAATATTGAACGCCTGATTGTTCAGGCACAACAATTCAAAAAAATAATTTTTTCCTTGTAAAATGTGTTGTAAGTAGATCTTTTATCTACTATAAGAATTATACTCTGTTCAACTGAGGGGTATAATTTCAAAACTCTTCTTTTCCACTTTTTAGAATTTTAAGTTAAACGAAAAAAACTATTAAAAGCTGCTAAAATGACATTAGCGGTTGGTCGAAAGGCTAAATTTGAAGTTTGGAAAGATCTTTATCTATTTCTTTTGGTTTAGAACCTATAAGATGAATCTAAAAATTCAATTTAATTTGGAAAAGAAGAGTTTTGAAAATTACGATTGGAATATTTGAGTTTTGATTCAACCTATTTAGGAATAGATGAGTTTTGAAAAGAAAGTAAACTTTTTGATTCAACCTATTTAGGAATAGAGGAGTTTTGAAAAGAAAGTAAACTTTTTTTCATGATCTATAAATACAATATATTTAATTATTAAATATAAATCTACTTATAAAACATTATTTTATCTGCGAACTTACCAAAGATGTTTTCTTAACAAGAATTATTGCAACACTAAATAGTTTAACCCATGAATGCTCTCAAAACAACAAAGATTCCCGCCTTTTTAATGTCATTGGAATACACGAGTTTTGAAAGCGGCTACTTTAATTTGCATAGGAAATGAAGAGTTTTGGTGCGGATTTTGGTTTGTATGGGAATAAATGAGTTTTGAATTAAACGACTGAGTGGAATAGTTAAGTTAGGTTAGGTTAAAGTGGCTGTTGGTTTGGGACGTCCAACACACTTAGACCAAAGTATGGTCCGTTGTGATACCACATGGATCAGTTAATTAACTTAACTCGTTGAACCAATTGGAGCTTCGAATGAAGCGTAGGAGACAAGTAATGTCTGAATTTTTTAGATCACTGGTATCGTTAAAGTAGTAGTCTCCAAGGTGGATTCTACGTCTTTGTGATAAGGCAGGGCATGTGCACAGAAGATGAGAGATTGTCTCCTCTTCATCTTCGTCCATGCAACTCCTACAAAAATCATTTGCAGGGGCTCCAAGTCGAATAGCATGCCTTCCTATTAAGCAGTGCCCAGTCAGGACACCTATAACGTAGCTAATGTGCAATCTACTCAGAGAGATTAATTGTTTTGAGCGTCTGGCGCTAAGATTAGGCCAAATTCGTTTAGTCGCTACACAGGTGGTGGTGTTATTCCACCTGAAGTTTGTTTTCTCTATGGTATCTTGCTTTAGCATGAGTTTACATGTAGCTAAGGGGATACCTATGCTAGCATTGTGAGCCAGCAGAGGTAAAGTTGTTCCGCTTTTTGCAAGTTCGTCAGCTTTGCAATTTCCTGGAATGTCTCTATGGCCCGGCACCCAGAAAAGGTGAATGTTGAACTGTGTAGCCATCTCCGTAAGAGATGATCGACAATTTAGGGCTGTTAGTGAATTTGTAGAGACAGAGTCTAAGGATTTTAACGCAGCTTGGCTTGATATAACGTTTTCTCTAAGCCAGGATAGGACTTCTTTTATAGCCAGGATTTCAGCTTGGAACACGCTACAATGATCGGGTAGACGAAAGGAGAGGCTTAAGTTAAGTCTATCTGAGTATACGCCTCCACCAACCCCAACGTCCGTTTTTGATCCGTCTGTATAAAAGTTTATAGTACCATCGTTCAAAAATGATGTATTCTTCCAAGAAGGCCTGGGAGGTATAGCCACTTTGAAGCTATAGTTATTAAACTGAGGATGGGGTATGGTGTAGTCAATATTACTGTTTATAGTTCTGAACGAGTTCAAAATAGTGGTGTGGCCAATTCCATTATTGATCCACAGAGAGGAGGCTTGAAGCCGTATGGCAGTATTAGCGGCCGTTTGTTTGCTGAAAAAGTCCAGCGGTATTAGATGGAACAGAACATCTAGTGAGGCGGAGGGGGTGGAGCGAAGTGCTCCTCGCATACACAGGCAGGCTGTTCGTTGGACTTTGCTGAGTTTATCGCGATTTGTGGCTATATCTAGCGCCGTCCACCATACCGCTACTCCATAAGTAAGGATCGGCCTTATGACCGAGATATATAGCCAGTGTGTAATGCGGGGCTGTAGGCCCCATTTATTACCAATGGCCTTTTTACAGGAGAACAGGGCTACTGTGGCCTTGTTTATTCTCTCTTGAATATTAGGTTTCCAACTTAATTTCTTATCTAAAATGAGACCCAAGTATTTTGCTTGATCAGAGAATTTAAGTGGTACACCGTTTATGAGGGGAGGGTCAATGTGTGGGACTTTGTATTTCCTTGTGAAGAGGACAAGGTCGGTTTTTTGTGGGTTAACGCCTAGTCCACACCGATTTGCCCATCTGGTGAGCTTATTTAAAGCGTTTTGTAAGAGTTCTTTTAGTATATTGGGATGTTTACCCGTTACTGCAATAGCAACATCGTCCGCATAGGCAAACACTCTGTATCCCTCTCTTTCTAGAGTCGTTAGTAATTCATTTATTACTAAATTCCAGAGGAGAGGGGATAGGACACCACCTTGTGGCGTACCTCTGCTGACACCCCTTTGTGTAGTAAAATCGACCAATTTTGAATTGATAATCCTGCTTATCAGCATCTGATTAATCAATTCGCTGATCGATTTATCTACCTTCAGAGATGTCAATATACGTGCAATTGCAGATGTGTCGACATTGTTAAATGCACCTTCTATGTCTAAGAAGGCAACTAAGGTGTACTCTTTATGATGGAGGGAATATTCGATTGTACGTACTATACTGTGTAGAGCCGTTTCAACTGATTTCCCTTTGTTGTAGGCGTGTTGAGCCTTTGAAAGGAGGAACTTATCAATACTTGCCCTTAAGTGAATATCGATCAAACGCTCTAAAGTTTTGAGAAGGAATGATGATAAGCTGATAGGTCTTAGGTCTTTAGGGTTTACGTGACTGGATTTTCCAGCTTTTGGAATAAAAACAACTTTAACTTGTCTCCAAGACATCGGGATGTATGCCAAATTAAGGCATCCCTTGAAGATGTTTTCTAGGATGGGTATTAGAAAACTTGCATTTTCTTGCAGTTCGGCTGGAATTACACCATCCGGACCAGCAGGTTTATATGGTTTAAAGCTGTTAATAGCCCATTTGAGTTTTTCCCTAGTGACTAGACCTTGTGGGGGTTGTAAAGTATTGTCACCATTATTAAGTGCAATGTTATTAATAATATTAGAGCTACCAGGAAAGTGGACGTCTAGCAGCAAGTTGAGCGATTCTTCGCTTGAATTGGTCCAGAGGCCAGAGGCGTTTTTCAAGCAGCTTGGCATGATTGGATTTTTGGAGAGGATTATGCGCAGCCTGGATGCTTCGGAGCAATCTTCCACGTTGCTGCAGAAGTTTCTCCAGGACGATCGTTTGGTTTTCCTCAGTTCTTTTTTATATATCTTCAGTGATTCTTTATATGAATCCCAGTCAGACATGTCTCTAGAAGCTTTCGCTCTGTTAAAGAGTTTTCTGCATTCTTTTCGAAGTGGATCCAGCCCTGAGTTCCACCAGTGTGGCTTCTTTTTACCTCTTACTTGTATAAGAGGGCATGCAGTATCTAGAGCTTTGTTTAGGGCTAATGTTAGATTATTGATTTTGTCGTCAAGATCTTCAAAGTTGGAGGGAGTATTAAAGAGTTCAGGTTTTACTAAACTATTTAACGTTCTCTTATATTTTGGCCAATTTGGCCAATTTGTTCTTTTTAGATTTCGAAAGATCGGTTGGCAAGGTGGTTCATTTAAAAAGTCAAACTGGATGTATCTATGATCAGAAAAGGAGTGATCTTTAGATACCTTCCAGTTCAAAATATTATTATTAATGAATTCGGAGACAAGAGTTATATCTAAAACTTCTTGTCGATTTTTAGTAATAAAGGTTGGCTCATTACCAACGTTACTTACGAGTAGGTTAGTGTTTAGAATATAGTCGAAGGGAGACTCACCTCTGTCGTTTATATCCGTGCTACCCCATACTGTATGGTGGGCGTTAGCGTCACTACCGATGATGAGGCCGATGTTGAGCTTTTGTGCTTCAGTTATCAATCTCTCCAGAGTGTCACCCGGGAGAGGGCCAAGATGGTCGTGGCCAAGATACGCCGACGCCAGCCAGAATTTTCCTCTGGCTGTTTCCAGACTTGCGGCGGTTATATCTCGATCGCTGAAATTAGGGAGTAAATATACATTTAGGCTGCGTTTTACTAATATGCAAGATCTGGGTTCATCCTCACCTGATGCATACAGCACGCAGTATCTGGGAGTCCTGATTCCTCGAACAATGGGTTTAACAATCCAGGGTTCTTGAATCAGGACAATATCTTCATCGCTGCTGGATAGGCGAAGAAGAAGGGAGGCCGAAGCCTTTATGGAGTGTTGGAGGTTAATCTGGAGTAACCGCAGCATTTTTGCTACTGCACTCCCGATCAGCCTCCAACACAGTAATATCGGAGTCATCCATATCAGAGGACGATTCTAAAAGAATGTCCTCATCTCCGCTGTCGTAGACCTCGGCCTCCATTGCGGAAAAACCTTGGTCGGTGTTAGGAGCTTCCTCTGTTACTGGGGATACCTGAGATGCATCGTCTTCCAATGAAGGAAGTGTGACCGATGCACCAGGTTCCTCAGCAGCAGTTTCCGCTTGTGTGGGTGGGGGAGGGGGAAGGGTTTGTGCCTCGACCCCATCTTTTTTATAGACCCTCAGCGTAATTTTATCGAACCCAAACCTAATCACACCTTTTGATTGCGCCAGAGGAGAAAGCGACTCTGCATTGATGATTACAATCGCACCCTTGTAGGGTCTCTTTGCATCCTCCAATTTCGCAACCTTCCAGTTGTGAGTAGGAAGGGTTGGATTGAAGAGCCGGATTACCTTCAATACGTGGTCTGCTTCCTTGAATATGGCCGGAACCGTGATGCGAGCTCTTGGTCTGCAAGGAATATCCTCCTTTGCTACCACCTCCAGCTTAGCACCAGGCCAGACCTCTACAAGTCGGCTGACCGCCAGCGTCAGTAGGTCGCACGACCTCTGATCATAACAATTTTCTATAGAAGTCGGTTGTTGTATTCTCTTCTTGAAAAATTAATTTACTTTCATAATTCGTACAGCATAATCTTTTAATCCACAATTAATAGCAGTAAAAATCTATGTTTAATAATTTAATAACTAAATTACGTTTTTACTCTATTGATTGATACTTTTGCTATATAGGGAAAAACAGTTCAACATTTCGTATGGGTTTTGAAAACTTATTTAATACCACCAACAAAGCAGAGGATTTGCCATTGAAGTGCAAGCATAATTTTTTATACTCTATATCAATATTCATTATTCGAATGTGGTTCCTATGTGATTCGATATATGCATTAGTGTCAGAGATAGGTTAATTGATTAGAACTAAATGCCAGAAACAAATTCCTACTACCATTTTCAATAATAAAACGATGGTATATGGAATCTAAAATGCAATGGAATGTACATACTGCATTGTGTATCCTCGTTCTCTAAAAACATGATTTCCCCCTTTGAAACGTAACCCAATTACAGATACAAATTGTCTATGTCAAAGGGGGAAGCAAGCAATTGTCAAAATGAAACAATAGGAAAGGCTGAAGAGCCGTTTTGCATAATTGATGGCAAATTGGAAGCAGTGTTTTGCTGCCAGCATATTTAATGCTCGAATCGATTGCATTACTTAACGGTGCATGGAAGGGGTTTCCGTTTTATTTTCGAAGCTGATGGCATTATTTTGGGCTGTTAGAATTTTAAATTTAAGGTTTAATAAAACAAACTTTTAAAGATTAACTGGTAAAAAATTTGAACACACAAAAAAAGAAAGCGGATAAGTTATATAATTTTAAGATGCAAGTATTTACATTGAAAGTTACTATAGCGATTTAAAACTTTCTATTCTTGTAAATTGCTTACCCCCTTTTATTAAAAAACAGGCATCCGAAAATGTCAGTATAACATTATTAACTCTGACACTCGGAAAGAAAAAAAAATTACAGTCTGATTTATTGTATTGTTGAAGGAATGTATTTTGTTTATACTCGTAATATTAATTAAATTTTATTTTTAAATTAAATAATTTTATTTTCAAGATTTTTTTTTATTTGTAGGCAGGGAAGCAAAAGAATACAATATTAATATCGGTAGGAGGTTTTTTTTTATATTTTATTGATAAGTTTTCTTTTTATTTAAGATTGAGAAACCGATTTGAAAGAGACAAGGAGATGTTTACAAATTTGTTTATGTTTTCTTTTATATATGTGAATATTCATTAGAGCTATTAATATCAGTAGCCAAGACTAGTCGATGATAATATTTTGGAGTTTTTAACTTTTATTAAAACGAATAAAAATGTTTTTAATGGTTCTTTTTAGTTAACGAGTTGTAATTTATTTTATAAATATTTGAACTGTACTGCAATTGTTTTCATCGCCTATCTATCTTAATGGACGCATGACCTTCAACACAATTCGTAAGCTTGGAAAGGCCTTTGAGCGAATGAAAGAGCATCAATATCAAAACAACAATTGTCACATACATATGTATATACAGATTCACACCTACTCCTTTTTGTGATTATGTTGTAAATAGACTTAAGTGTCTATACTTACGTTGAACTTTTAAGCTTTTTGAACAACAAAACTTTTTGAATATAAACAATTTGTGCAGAATTCTTTCATTTCAAGTTATCCGACTCTTCACATATTTTATATATTTTCTTTTCACGAAAAAATTTAATTAATGTCAACACAAAACAATTAAAAATACACAAACCAACTATTTAAAGTTAAAGACGACTTTTTTTTCTAAGGTAATGGCAGAAGTTATCAGGATTTAGCAAATTGCTAAAGGTTAAAGTACACATTCTCTGGTTTAAACTTTAGCAAAATGCCATGGGATAGTAAGATATTGAATTCGTTTTAAATTAGCTTAATCATAGTTTTATCCTAGACAATTGTCGCAAATGGCTTCAACATTTTATTAAATCCTTCAAAATTTCGCGCCAGTGAATTCCCGATGATTTTTGAGGACTTGAAGGCCTGTTAAGTGATATAAAGTGCAAATATATAAAAATGTGTAGGTATTTGAAAAACGTTGGCCAACCTCATTATCTGTATTAGTAAGGACAATTTGAAGTAATAAATTAACGTCAATACTATGAAGGTATGACAAGGTATGACTTTATCTTCGGTTTTCATCATTCAGTTTTATCGTATTTTGTCAAAGTGACAACCCGAATCGTACAAAATACGAAAAAACTTTAAGCTCCGATATCAGTATGACTTATAAATTTTATATAAGTTTCATAAGCATACCATTTTTGGGGGGGACTTTCTCGTACAGGTTTAACCACTTTCCATATCGCTCAGAAAATATCCTTCGATTTAAGGTATACTAACTTCAAAACTTTTTTATTCTTATTTTTACTAACAATTTATTCCAAGTTTCATTATTTTAAAGGGCATATCGATATAATTGTGCATGTTGTACTTAAAAAACATCATTATATTGTAAGTTAACGACAACGATGTCAAAACGAAGATGAAAACTAACACCTCACATGAGTCGTCTGAAAATGCCAACACATCAAACAAGTCGGAAAACCAACACCGTTCGTGGGAACAACATTGCCGACATCGCCAAATTCCATCATGTTCGCGATGTGACCTGTGGGAACCATCAGCAGGGAAAATAGTATTTAAGCTCTAGATTTAAGAACAAATTTGTCAATTGTATTCTTACCAGCGGAAGCGCTGCTCAAATGAAAAATAAAGTTTTTTTTTTAAACAAATAATTAAGTAAATTATTTACTGGCGCCCGAACAGGGACCGGGAAGTGCAGCCACAAACACTAGTGAAAAATATCGCCTCAAGTAGCCGTCAACTACTAGTGAAAAAAAAATATATCGCCTCAAGTAGCCGTAAACTATTAGTAAAACATATCGCCTTAAGTAGCCGTAAACTACTAGTAAAAACTTAACGCTGTCACTAACCGGTCAAACCCATCCCAAAATAAAAAGTGCAAAGTGCAAATAAAAGAAACAAAATAGAAACAGTACTATTTTAAGAGTGTTGAGAAACTAAAGGGCCCTAAGTAGCCGTCGTTAGCTGATAACTCAACAACGGAAGAAAAGGAAGCTAAAAATTAAGCTAGCCGATCCACCAAATTCACATCAAATTTTTCGCCGATGGATTTTTCATCGTTTAAATTTTGTAAGTTTATAAAAATTGAAAACATTTTATTTTAGTAGTATAAATCAAGAAAAAAAATCATAAATTGAATTCAAATTTAATATTATTATTAATTAGGAACACAAATAAAATAGTTGAAATTGAACATAGCGAAAAAAAAGAAAAAAATTGATTTAATTTTGTAAGAAAAACTTAAAAACTTTTTATTTTAACAATATAAGTCAAGCAAAATTCATAAACCAAATTCATAATTATTAGATAAAAATAAAATATAATAAAAGAAAAATTACTATCTCAAAAAGTTAATAACTGGAAAATTTTTGCTGATCATTAAATATAGAAAATAAAATCAATAATAAATGTCAAAAGACGATATTAATTCGGTTGAAAATCTTTTAAAAAAATATGTCTCTAAAATCAAATGAACTACGGGTAATACAAGAGCCCAAACATCCTCTTCCAATCCACAAAACCGACTACTACAAGGCAAATAAGTGAATTAGTCATAAGTACAATTAAAAAATTAAATAATCCTTTTATCGACTCAGAAGACGTAGAACAACCTATCGACTTTTCAACGAACACAAACGACATTGACAAAGTACCGGACATAGTAAAATGCCTAAGAGAATTTTCGGGAAAACCAGGCGAGTTTAATTCATGGAGGAAAACTGTCGACCGCATCTTCACAATGTACGACAGTTTAAGGGGTACCTCTAAATATTATGCAATGCTTCATATGGTTCGCCACAAAATAGTAGGAGAAGCAGATACTGCTCTAGAATCCTACAGGACACCACTAGATTGGGGCAAAATTAAGCAGTGCTTAATGATGCACTATTCTGATAAGCGTGATATTGGTACTCTGGAATACCAACTAACCAGTCTTGCACAACGCAATCATTCCATTACGGACTTTTACCAACAAGTTTACCAACATCTTTCGTTGATATTGGATAAAATCGCTTGTTTGGATTTAGGTGATGATTCCTTAGGGGCAATGACTAATGCATATCGTGACAAAGCGCTTGACACATATATCAGAGGGCTAAACGGGGATTTACCTCAATTATTGAGCAAAAGGGAACCAACTTGCTTGCCTCAAGCTCTTCATATGTGTCTCGAACTCGACAATATGACTTACCGAATGCATTACGCCCATAATAGTCTAGGAAACTTTAAATGTCTAGCTAACACACCAACACCCCAACTAAACCCGCGACAAAGCCAAACAAAATTTTATCCCGAATTAGCACACGTATCTTATCCTCAACGACAAAATTTCCAACAATATCATTACCAAAACCGAAAACCCCAACAGTCTCATCAATACCAAGCACCTAACTACAACCGCGTTCCGCTTCCTCCCAAGCCACAACAACAACCAAAGGTAACACCAATGGAACAGGATCTTCTACACAATCACGTAATATCAATTACCAAAATAGACCAACGTTCCAAGCAAACCATCAACAAAACTACCAAAGAAACTATCAACAAAATAATCAACAAACACCTTACGCACAAAAACGACTGGCACCTCAACAAACGCACACACCAAACAAAGTCCAACGAACTTTTTACACAGAAACAAATCTTGTGCCAATGGAAGGTGATAGCTCTTCTCTTGAAAAATATGACCCAGATCAACATGACGATGTCAACGAAGTCGAAGAAAACCTTGTCGACTACATTGCATCAACAGAAGGAGAAGGGCTCTCTACTGAAGATGCTCTTCTTGAATTTTGCACTTTAATTAATAAAGGCTTAGATGACAAAAAATATTGTGCTGGTGTATTTGTAGACATAAGCAAAGCATTTGATACAGTCGACAATAGCATTCTTCTTAAAAAATTACATAATATCGGATTCCGTGTTTTTTTTTATAACTGGCTTGTGTCCTATTTGAAAGACAGGACCCAAAGAGTGAAAATTGGAGATTTTTTAAGTAACACTAGGGTTTCAAACCTTGGTGTTCCACAAGGGTCGGTCCTTGGTCCTATCCTGTTTCTCGTCTATATAAACTCTTTGTTGAGCCTTCCATTCGTTGGTAAGGTTACTGCTTTTGCTGATGATCTGGGTATAGCTTATGCCTCACCTAGCGCTCTTAGCCTTGTGGCTGATCTAAATTTTGATATCCACCAACTGCGTATCTGGTTTGCAAAACACAAACTTAATGTAAGCAACAAAACTAAATTGATGTATTTCAGTTTAAGAACACAAGCGATTCCAGATGTAAATATATTATTCCATGCTCAAAACTGGCAACGTTATAAAATGTTAAACTGTACATGTTATGGTGGTGGTACTCTATCGCGATTTGATGAAGGTAAAGTCTGTTGTGACAATTGTTTTAATGTTGAAATTGTTAATGATATTAAATACCTAGGTATTTCTTTTGATCAAAATATGAGTTGGACAAATCACATTTCAACTTTGAAGCAATATCTACGTTCTTCAATCCGTAGTCTTTACCACCTCAAAAAATTTTGTGATCACAAAACCTTAAAAACAGTTTATTTTGGAATTTTCCATTCTAAACTTCAGTATGGGATTAGTTGCTGGGGTGGTGCTTACCTAACTAAAATTCAGCCTGTGGACATTTTGCAAAAGTGTGCTATGAGAAAAATCTGCGGGGTCAACCGGTTGTATCATTCTATGGTGCTCTTTAGATCACTGAACATTCTACCTGTGAGACATTTATATTATTTTAAAGTTTCTAAAATATTCTTTATGAGATGTGGATATCTACAGAGTCCAAACTCTGAGGTCCGCAATTTGCGAAGCAACTATGACAGCTGTGTATCCGTCCCCTCATTTCGAACGACTCACTTTAGAAACTTCTACTCCATTGTGTCCTACAAGCTCTTTAATATGTTTCCCGAAAATATTCGTTGTATTCGAACCTTAAAATTATACTTGCAAAAAATTAAAATATGGCTTCTTGAAATTGATCATAACCAAATCGAAGTTTTGTTGACCTACATCAATTAGTTTTAAACTTAATTATTTGTCTTTTATAACAAAAATAATGTTTTATTCTTTCTTTTTTTTTATTCTTGTATTTAATTTTTGTATTCTCGTTATGTTATGTTCCTTAATATTGTTCACCCCACATAAGTCATTTAATTATACTGAGTGCCATTTATCACTATTTAAATTGTTAAATAAAAAATGTCACTATAAAAAATAAAATAAAAAAAAAGAAAAAAAAAGAAATTGAGTATATGGTGACAATTTCGACAATATTAATTTTTTAGATTAAACTGCTCTTCAATTCCATACTTTCAATATAGGATGAAGAGCGGAAAAATTCTTAAATTTCTCTTAGATACAGGATCAAATAAAAAGTACGTGAAGTCTTGTTACATTCGTAATCCCATTAAAAACACTAAAGGATTTTTTGCTCACTCAGTAGGCGGGAAAGTTAAAATTACACATCATGCAAGAATAGATATTTTTGGTTCTCAAATTGGAAAATTACAGTTTTTCATTCTCCACGGACTAGAAACTTTTGATGGCATTGTCGGAAACGACAGCCTGAAAGAACTCGGTGCAATCATTTATACCGAAAAGAACTTCTTCACCTTAAAAGATAAATATAAGTTTCCCCTACAACAATTAGAAATAGAATCAGTAAACAACCTCAATATTAGATGCTCTCACTTATCCCAAACTCAAAATTTTCGATTAAAACAAATGTTAAGATCATTCCCAAATCTATTTGCTGACCCTGATAAAAAAACTCACTTTCACTACGAACGTGAAAGGAGAGATACGAATATCGACTGACCACCCAATTTATACAAAATCGTACCCATATCCCATGGCTTTGAAAGCCGAAATTGACAAACAAGTCAACGAACTTTTACTTGATGGGATCATAAGCCCATCTAGATCGCCATACAATTCCCCGGTGTGGATAGTCAGTAAGAAAGAAAATGTCACGGGTATAAAAAAATACTGTATGGTAATCGACTATAGGAAGTTAAATACGGTAACGATAGCCGATCGCTACCCTATACCCGAGATTAATGAAGTTCTCTATAACCTAGGGAAAAATAAGTATTTCACCACTTTGGACTTAAAAAGCGGATTCCATCAGATTTTATTAAAAGAATCAGATAGAGAAAAAACCGTATTTTCGATAAATAACGGAAAATACGAGTTTACTCGTCTTCCCTTTGGGCTGAAAAATGCCCCTTCTATTTTTCAGCGCGCTCTTGATGACGTACTCCGTCAACACATTGGTCATCGATGTTATGTTTATATCGATTATATTATAATTTTCGGAAAAACCGAAGAAGAACATTTCCAAAACCTTGAAATCATTTTAAGAACACTCGAAAAAGCAAACCTAAAGGACCAAGTAGATAAGTGTGAATTCTTACGAACAGAGGTCGAGTTCTTGGGATGTATCACCTCCCAAGAAGGCATAAAGACCAATCCGAAAAAGGTTAAAGCAATTCTGGACCTCCCGCCATCCACCAAGAACTTTAAAGGACTTGAGGTCCTTCCTTGGTATGTCGGGGTACTATCGAAGGTTCATACGTGATTATGCAAAAATAGCCAAGCCCCTTACATCTCTTCTTAAAGGGGAAAACGGACGTTTGTCAAAACACATATCTAAAAATCAATTAATCGACTTCAACGATGAAGCGAAAGATGCATGGAATAAAATCAAAAACGCCCTAGTATCAAAAGAAGTATTACTTTTCTATCCAGACTTTACAAAAACTTTCGAGCTTGCAACAGTTCCTTTACGGATCAAAGAAGTTCAAAATTACTACAGACCATCAGCGCTCACGCACGCACTCAGTAACAAAAACTCAAATTCCAAAATGAAACGCTGGAAAGCGATTTTGGAAGAATATAATTATGAACTTAATTACAAACTAGGCACCTCCAACATAGTTGCAGACTCCTTATCGCGCCCACCGAACAATCACATTTTTTCATTAACCCCTACTGAACATAGCGACGAAAGTTCATCACAAAATTTAATACCAATAGTCGAAGCCCCCATCAATGTTTTTAAGAGTCAAATATTTCTCAATTTATCTGAATCCTCTAGCTACCAATTTAAAATAGTTTTTCCAGGATACCACCAACACATTATTAACGAACCCGAGTTCAATAAAGAAACCCTTACAGCTATTCTAAAAAAATATCTTAACCCTTCAGTAATTAATGGCATAAAAACGGGAGAAATAATTATGGGACTTATTCAGGAAGTTTTCCCACTACATTTTAATAACTATAAAATAAGATTAACACAAAAAGAGGTTAAAAATGTAGACAATGAGCAAGATCAAGAAAACTTGATAATTGAAAGCCACAATAGAGCTCACAGGAATCCACAGGAAACCCGACTACAAATCTTAGAAAAATATTATTTTCCCGGTATGGCAGGCAAAATTAAAAGAATCGTAAACATCTGTACAGTTTGTAAACAAAATAAATACGAAAGGCATCCAAATGATCCAGAACTAAATAAGACACCTATGCCAAATTTTCCTGGACATACAGTACACATTGATATTTTCTCTACGAGGAAAAAATTAGTTATGACTGCGTTAGACAAATTCACAAAATATGTACAGACAAAAATAATTAAAAGTAAGTCGATAGAAGACGTCAGACGTCCACTTAGAGACATAGTATTTTTCTTTGGCGTTCTGAAGTCCATCGTTATTGACAATGAACGATCACTAAACTCTGCATCAATATTATTTATGTAGAAAGACGAACTAGGCATAAATGTTTATACAACACCTCCATACAGGAGTGAAGCTAATGGGCAAATCGAAAGGTTCCATTCAACCCTATCAGAAATAATGAGATGCATCAAAGATAATGGAACACATAAAGACTTCGAAGAACTTCCAGAAAAATCTGTGAATGAGTACAACCACAGTATCCACTCTACAACAGGCAAAAAACCTGTCGACTTATTCTTTGGCCGTAATGTAGAATTTGGACCTGACGATTATGACAAGACTCGACTGAACAATTTACAGAAACTTTTACATAAACAACAAGTTGACCTTAAACAACAGAACAAGACGAGACATAAAATTAAACGGTATCTGCCCGGACAAATAGTTTACGTAAGACAAAATAAGCGACTAGGGACAAAACTTTCCAATATATAGATTTAAAGAAGAAATCGTGAAAGAAAATAGAAACACAACAATACTTACGGAATCTTGGAAAATTGTCTACAAGGGACATAATAATTCTCAATTAATAATCTATCCTTTAATTTCAGATCTTTCCTCACCCTCACCTTGAGCAACGGGGAAATCCAAATACTAGACTATACTAACTCACAAATGATAACACTAGGAACGGGGACGGCAAAACTACAAACTGGGACTTTTAAAATAATCCATACTATAGACCTTAGTCTATACCAAAAATTAATCGATGACTTACGACTGATTATTAACCAAAACATTAGCACTAGCGAAACACTCTATCCATACCTTTCCCATGAAATTTCAATAATCCAAAATCACCTAACTCGATTGAAACCACCAACGAAAACTAAACGTTTAATTGACTTTATAGGAAGCGCATGGAAGTGGACTGCTGGTAATCCAGACCATGACGACTTCCAAATAATTAGTAGCAAAATAAATAATGTTCTAGAAAATAATAATAAGAAAATTGTAATAAATAAATTGTCTTTCGAAAAAATTAATCAAATTAGTAATGTCACGAATGAAATCTTAAAGAAACTAAGAACAAGCGAAATTGTTAAAAATGAATTAATAACTAATATTAAATATAAGATCGAGATCATAAAAGAGGAGATTATTAATATTGATTATGTTATCCACTGGGCTAAAGCCGGTGTAGTAAATTTCTACATTTTAATAAATACAGAAAAAAAAAAGGAATTTTAGAAAAAGAAAATATGCCTTATGTAAATCTTGAAGAAGCACTAGAATTTGGCGATGTTAAAATTGCATCTAATCTTTCTACAATTATTTATATTTTAACTTTACCAACAACAGAACTTGAAACATGTGAAACAATTCTATTAAAACCTGTAAAAAAAGGTAATTTTATAAATAAAATTCCATACGAACATATACTGAAATGTAAACAAAATCTTTTTGGCATAAAATCAAACTGTAAAAAATTACCTTATTAACATAAGTAATTCAACTTGCATAACGAACTTATTAAGAAGCCAGCCACCTATTTGTACCAGAATAAATAACCAGCACGTACCCACAGTTGAAGAAATTTCTACCGGAATATTACTCTTAAATCAGTATAACAGCAGCATTTTGATCGACAATGAAGAAATAAAGCTTACCGGCACTTTCATCATTCAACACCACAATCAAACCATTACAATAAACAACCAAACCTATGTTTCAAAAGAAGTTTTAACCACCAAACCCTTACCCGCAATATTGCAACCGTTTTCAAAAAATGGAACGTTTGAAGAACTATTATCCCTAGAGATGATAAAAGAGCTGCACACAAATAACATAAACGACATAAAATTGCTAGAGTATAAAAACAAAATAAATTCATCAAGCAATATTGGCCTATCAACGTTAATAATCGTACTTATCCTGTTCATTTTCTATAAATCATGCCCTAAAAAGAAACAACAACCCATCAAAATTAATACAGTACTCGAAACAAAACCAATCATTTTGGATTCTACACATGAAACACGCTTTAATAAAACAACAGAGACATTATCACCAAAGGTGTCCAGCATTAACCAAATTCCGTTATTTTAAAAAGAACAATCGAACGAGGACGTCCGACTTTTAACGGCGGCGGAGGAGTTAACGACAACGATGTCAAAACGAAGATGAAAACTAACACCTCACATGAGTCGTCTGAAAATGCCAACACATCAAACAAGTCGGAAAACAAACACCGTTCGTGGGAGCAAAATTGCCGACATTGCCAAATTTCATGACGTTCGCGATGTGACTTGTGGGAACCATCAGCAGGGAAAATAGTATTTAAGCTCTAGATTTAAGAACAAATTTGTCAATTGTATTCTAACCAGCGGAAGCGCTGCTCAAATGAAAAATAAAGTTTTTTTTTTTTAAACAAATAATTAAATAAATTATTTACTTATATCATTAGGGTAGCTATAACTTTATTTATTTATTTATTTATTATAATTCGTTATATACTAACGTTAACAATTCTTATTAATATAATATATATATATAGAAAATCTAAAACTTAAACTAGGCTGTTAAAAAATATTTATTTGCAATTCATACTTTTTATATTATCATTTGGTGAATTAATACAAGAGTGAAATTTATTATAGATTTCAATTAATTGATTTAAGGGGCTATGTACACCATAGCTTGATCTACTAAAAATACTATTCAATGGTTTCTGGAGTCTTATAGGTACTTGAACGACTAAAACTAAAGTTTAAACTACCAAGAACTGATGGTGATGAAATTTGTCTGTTTATCATTCCAACAATAAAACAAAACTTCAAGTACATCCTATGATTTGTCAAAGAAGGAAGATTTATGTATGAGCGAAAGTCTTTGAGAATAAGGCGGTAATGTATGAAAATCATGAGGCCACGGAAGGGATCGTAGACAAAAACGCAAAAATCTTTTCTGAATGGCTTCGAGTCTTGTGACGTGTACGGCGGCGTAGTAAGGTGACCATACTGTACAAGGATATTCCAGGACTGGTCTCACAAATGAAACAAAAGTAATTTTAAAACATAAGGATCACGGAAATCACGGCCAAATCTCTTAATGAAACCCAGAACTCTATTTGCTTTTTTAACTATGAAGTTAATATGTTCATTAAATGTTAGTTTCGAATCGAAGACAACACCCAAGTCAGAAAATACATATACTCTACTTAAAGGACAAGAATAAAACATGTAACTAAAAACGATTGGAACTTTTTTGCGTGTAAAACTCATGGTTTTACATTTGTCAACATTTAAAACAAGACGATTATTATTGCACCATTCCCTGAATAATATTAAGTCTTCTTGCAAGAGAAGACAGTCAGATGTAGAGTTTATTTTTTTTTTAATTTTAATGTCATCAGCATATATTAGGACAGACGAATTTTGTATGATCGAAACCAAGTCATTTATAAAACAAATAGAATAAGACCAAGGTGACTACCCTGGGGGCACCAGAATTCACAACAAATGAACTTGAACACTCATTACGAAATTTAACACTATATCGTATATCTTGTAAATATGAGGAGATCCAGTTAATGAAATAGTCGTTAAAACCTTGCTGCGATAGTTTTAAAAGGCCTTGCTGAAATCAGTAAAGATACAATCTACTTGTTCACGTTTTTCAAAGACATTTAAACAAAAGGACGTAAAGTGAAACAGATTCGTAACAGTTGAACGTTTTTTAACAAAACCATGCTGGTTATCACAGATAATTGAACTACAATGAAAAGAAATGACGCTACATACGATTGAAACAAACAATTTAGGTATCACAGATAGTTTAGCAATAGGTCGGTAGTTCATTATTTCGTTTTTAGGACCTTTTTTGTGTACTGGTATTATGAAGGAGCTCTTCCAGATAGAAGGAAAAAGCGAGTTACTTAAAGACGTGTTAAAAAGAACACATAACGGGTGTGCTAAATACGCAGCACATTTCTTTAAAATGGATGATGGTACACCGTCGGGACCAGGACTAAAACATTCGTCAAGGTGTAGGATACTATTGAAGACAGTATCTTCACTTATAACGAAATTGATAGAATTTAAGGAAATTGTAAACAGTGGTAGATGTGTTAGGAAAACTAATAGTACTATGATCTACAAAAGCAACTTTGAAGTAGTTTGTAAACATGTACGCAATTATTCTCGGCTCACTACTATTTGATGTCGAATCAGTCATTAAGTTAGAGTACCCACATGCTTTCTTCTTACGAGTAACGAATTTCCAAAAACTATCACGATTATTTTTAAGGTTTAATTCAATTTTCCGAATGTAGTCATCACATAGGATGTTAGAGTAGTCAGTGAAAAGTTGTTTTATTATAATGAACGTCCTATAATCATCATTAGTTCCTGTTTGACTATACTTTATCCAGGCTTTGTCTCTTTTGTTTTTTAAATTTTTAACGTGAGAATCAAACCATGGTGGAACACTCAAGTTATTTCGAGTCTTTTTAAATTGAATCGTTTTGTAAAAACAGTCAAAAAGAGTTAAATAAAAAATGTTACACATATCGTCAATATTTAAGTTACAAAATAAGTAATCTTAATTGATCGTACATAATAAGTTAAAAAGGTTTTCAAAATTACACCTACTAAAGTTGAATTCTAGATTGTTATCAGATAGCATATGAGGTGAAGCCATGTTTAAATTAAGTGCAATGTCTAATCCAGGATGATGGCGATCTTCGTCCACAATTTTAACATCAGAAGAAATCACAGCTGCTTCAGAGCATATGGTTTCTGAGAAAAATACTAGATCGAGTGTTTTTCCAAAACGGTTCTTTACACCGTTGAGTTGACTTAAGCCACATGAAGACATACCATCTGTTAATAAAAGCTCATTTGAAGATGACGCGTTAATGGGAACGTAGAAGTTATCATCGTCAATTTGAACCCAATTGAGATTCGGTAAATTAAAATCACCAACAACCAGTACTTCATCGTCAGGTTCCACTTTGCTTTGAATTTGTTATAGTTTTGATTTCATTAAACATAAAATTAAAAACTACTCTAAAAAAAGTGTTATATGTTTATATTGTTCCTGAATAAATATTCTAGTATAACCATTCTTGCACCTCTTGCTCTTATTCTTTACTTATTACTTATTTACTTATTCTCTCACGGTTTTAATGATTTTGGGGAAAAAGCCAATAGGGGGGCTTTAGATACGCTACTCATGGTTAACCGCTGCATCGATTCAAATCATAAAATTTCATTACTTTATTATTAGGGCCTGCTAGTCGTATTTTTAGATATTATTCCCGAACTATTAATGTATCAAGCAAATTAGTAAGATTATACCTGTTTGAAAACCAAAACAGCCTGTCTCTAATGATGGAATATGAAATTAAACCATACATTCCATGGACCCACAAAAAAAAATACAATTAACAAGTTGTTATACCTAGTATTATTTATGTAGTGAATAATTTGTTTATTAAATTAAATTTATGTTTGTATTATATTACTTTAATAATTGCCGTCCATATATTAATAAGTAAGAAATAAGGAAGTAAAATTGCATATACAGTGCCGCTCACTTGAATAGCGCCCCCATTATGCAATATGTAACTGCATAGAATTCGAGTCTTTGAGTTAGTATACCGTTGCAATATTTTTATATTTTAATTATCTCTTAAATTGCTCTCTCTGTGAGCGAATTCATACATTGGAAATGTTCCGTTAAATATAGTTTTTGTTAACTTTATTGGAACTACTGTAAAAAACGTGGTTTTATTTAGGTTCACTTGAATAGCACCACCCCCTATATTATCAGTTTTCGTGTGGATTACAAGCCAGGTAGTTATTAAAAAATATTTTTCGATTTCTTTTAGTCATTTTAAGATAATTTCAGTCAAAATGGGTCGTGGTAAATCATTGGCAGAGAACGAGAAATCTAAAATTAAAGCTTACCGCGAGTGTGGCCTGTCTATTCACCAAATAGCTAAAAAAAAGCGCAACGAAGCCGCAAGGTTATATCCACATTTTTACGGTACGAGTCCAAATATGGTAAAAATATAAAATGGGAGCCATTACTTACTATGGAACTTTGGAGTTGCAGTTTCTGACTCCTCGTATGAATGCGCAATCATACATTGGGATACTCGAGGATGTTTTTCCTTCGATTAAGAAATTTTTTGGTGACTTGTCATGGAAATTGCATTGCATGGAATTGAAATTGTCATGAAATTGTCATGGAAACGCACCCATCCACAATGCCAGAGTAGTAAAACTATTTCTAGAGCGCCAAAATGTCTCATTGTTAGATTGACCACCATATTCGCCAGACTTAAATATTATAGAAAATGTTTGGGGGTGGCTTACTGGAAAAGTATATGAATCTGGGAAATAATATGGTGGTAAAGATGAGCTAATAGAAGCCATTAAGTGTAGCTGGGCCTCGATTTCACTGTCCTATATCAAAAACTTGTATGATTCCCTACCGAACAGGATGTATGAGGTTATTTATAATCAAGGCGTGACCACCCATTACTAATTTTTCTTTTTATTCATAAAATTAATGTTAATAATTGTATTCCTTATAATTTAAAATTGTTTTAAAGTTTGAAAATATTAATAAATTAATTTTAAATGAAGAGGTGCTATTCAAGTGAGCTAAATTTTGATTCAAATTTTTTGAGTCTTGTCTCTTTAAAATGTATATAAAAATAACCACTGCAAATATACATTCCACTCTTTCCCTTTTTTTACAGAACTTAATAAACTTGATTTAAAAGAAAAAAAGAGCAATTTCCATTACTTGTTTTAAAGATATTGAGCTTTAAACTCGAATTAAAGGGGGGTGCTATTTAAGTGAGCGGCACTTTATAATTATGTTATATTAGTAACCTTTATCTTTTTTAAATTTTATTATGGAAAAACCCAAAACGTTTTGTCAAAATTCCAAAGCAATCTTTGAAGAACTTTCGAAAATTATAGCGATTAGGAACAAACAAAAATTTTAACACAGTTTTTTTTTAATTAACATTCACTCAAGAGGTAACTAGTACCCTTTATATCTTTATGTTATATCAGAGCCCACTTGTGCATCCCCACAAACACTTTACTTCAAGTTCCAATAATATGTAAACATCTAACACTTCAAGTTCCAATAATGTAAACATCTAACAAAGAATATCAAACGATTTATAATTGAATGCCTTTCATAGCGGACGATCGTATCCGATCTTATAAACATAAAAATGCATATCAGCACTTTTTGCCTTAAGCAACTTGTGTGGAAGTATCCAATGGATACCAAAGATATTTCATCATATTATGAATCAGTTTTCATCCGCAGACAAAATGCTGCGTTAGCAATTAAGTAATATAAAAGGGATTACTTGAGCTCAATTCAGTTAGTTATTACGACGACGTATAGCTGAAGATTTCCCCCCACCAGTGGTAAGGGATCTGAAGCTTTTAACTATACTCAAATAAAGATTATTCGTTTAAAATTAAAATACATTGTTTTACTCGGTGGTGTTCTCTAACGAGAACACAAATTCAATTTTTTTAATAAATTAAATAAACGTAAATAAAATTTTTAAACATAAACACAGTGCGAGCGTTAGGAAAATAGGTGAGGACTAGACAGGAGATATCTGTGCAAAAAAATGGGAGGGAAAAACAGAGTTGGCCAAAGCATTCCACATTCACGATGTGCGTTTTAAAAAAAGAATGTACATACATACATATATACTTGCCAGAACATCCGAAATTGAGCTCAAGGGTAAAATGATGAGCATTCCTGGAAGTGTTGCATTGTTTATGGGGTGGATTGCAACTAACTAATTCGACTAAAAATATCGGTTAAACAACAAAGCTTAAATCATCGCGGCGCTGTTCGAGCGATGTAAATGTTTCGATTGTAGTCCTATCGTCTATAATTTTCAAAGCCCATTTTTGGTTCCTATAAAAACTTGTTTTTTGAAAAAAGGTCTTGCTCCATCGGATGCTAGGCAATTACTCAAAAAAATGTTCCCGTATAATTTGCATATGAAAATGGTGAAATTTTACTAAAACTTAATTACTTAAGGTGGCACTACAGTCCTGTGTGGAATAGGCAGGGCCGGACAAAGCATATGTGCAAGATGTGCAAATGCACAGGGCGCAGAATTCTGGGGGCGCATTACCAGGAGCAAGAAAATGTAATCTGATCTTGCAAACAAATATGTACTACTATTTGCCATTCTTTAACCACAAACATTCTTAAAATAATCTCAAAAAAACATCCATCACAACTGTCCTAAGTTATCTCTTGCGCACTAACCAGTGTTGCCAGAAAATATTTACTGAAATCGGGAGATTTCCACATTAGAAATCGGTGTAAATCGGGGTAATTTGTTAAACCCTACAACTCATGACAAAGATAAGCTTTCTGTCAATTTTTTCTGAATGTTCTTTTTTTAGAATGTGTTTTTCATTAACTATGAAAATAAATTCAGATTTCTTATTACAAAAAATAAAAAACTTTTTGTTTCATTTGTATCATGACTTATTTTGTTTCATTTAAATTAATTATAATAACTAATAAGTAATATTGCTTTGTTACATTTAAATTAAACATTTTTATTTTGGAGGTGTTGAATACGTTATTTAATAAGTAAGAATTGATATTTTTTTGTTTTAATATGCTTTTTAATTAAAATTCATATTCTTTGAACACAAAACGTAAAACTTAATAATAAATATTTCCCTTGTTATATTAAATTTACAGTTTTATGGGGCATTGACTTACAAGGAACTTAATTATTTAGTGCTTATAGCACCTAGCTAGCTTAGAAATGAAAAAAGTAATATGTACTATGTAAGCTAACAAATACTCCAAGGATTCAAGTTTCTTATAAACCAGCGGCTTAGGTACATAAGTATTGTAACGGTAAAAGCTGTTCCTAATCCACTAATATGCGTTCTTATGCAACTTCATTTGATTCCTCTGAACCACAGGAATCCCAAAGACCTCAAAGAAGGTGGACTAGGTTGTCCAGTCAGCAGAGTGCGGGTAGGCACGCTAGCGAAAGGCCATTAGACTTGCTCGTCGGTGGGGTGGGATCTTGCATCCGCCACTGGACTGCCGTATACTTCTAATCGTGCCTGAATGTATTTCCTTTTTATAAAAAAAACTATAATGCTGCTATTCTTGTCACCAAATTCACACAACCTTACCTTACCTTACATTTGGAACTATAAGATCTGCTTAGCTCCTGAGTGTGACCCTCCCACAGGTTACTACTCTAGGTAGAAACGCCATGGTTATCGCACCACTCGATATTTTATCGCGATAACCCCTAAATTAAAGTCGAAGTTAATTAACCCTGACTTTCCATTCCACCGTCTGCACTTCCCTTTAGCATCACACTTCTCTAAACCCCTCACAAAAAACTTATTCACACGACATTATGTATGTCAATAACAGGCAAAATTTCATAAAATTTAACATGGTTTATTCAAAAATCAAAAAGGAAAAGTTATGTAATACAGGATCTTATAGTCTACATGGTATTAAATAGAAACGATATCATTTTAATAAAATACGGTTTCATCTAAAAACTATGTTCACTGTGGCGAATACGTATTATTTGTTTGCACTTAAATTTCTAATAATTCATTAAGATTAGTATAGTTTTTCAATGCCTGGTTGAAAGCTTAGGGCTAACTAATTTCAAAATCGAAGGTTGAAACTAAATTCAAATTCTTTTAATGGTTTTATTTACACTACGACCAAAGTTATCAAAGTATAGTAATAAAAAAAAATTAAATCAAGAAAATCAAAAGTACTTATTTAGAAAGGTTCATTGGCCTTCCGTTAAAATTATCTCTCATGATAGTTTTGGGTAGATATGAAGAAAAACTCGTCAAAATCACTCTCACGTCGTAAATGAAACGGTCTTGCTCAATTAATTGAAAAGGGAAAAACTATGTATATTCACTCAGCATCAACTGTTACTGTTAATTATCTATTACCTGACCTTACTCAAACAAATCTCTCATATTATGATCAGTAGCAAGTGTCGGGCATTGCTCCCATTCATCCATATGATATCAAATAGTAAATAAATATAAAGAACAAATTGCTTCGGACTCACCAAAAATCTCTCCTCCAACGAAGTTGTGCGCACGACTTAGCGGTGGGGAAGTTGCGTTGATTCGGAGTTTCTTTCTAAACTCTCATACACTTTTGCTAAATTTTTAAAAAGAAATTATGTTAAGATATCATATGTATGTATAAGTGATCACAAATGAGTTGAGTTTTATACTTAACTTGAGTGATTAGAGTGATTACGACGAGTGAGCCTTATGCATGACAAATCAATTTTACTTAAAACTAAATTTCAATTAGAACTTAAATTAGTCGAACTCCGGACTGGTTGTCGTTTGTTGCTGCTGATGACGATGCGTTTTTGAGGTTAGCTTAGGTACGGTTGTTTTTATCCAGGTGAGTATTAGGCAATTATTTTACACAAAGCAGGTAAGTAAATGTAGATTATTTTTGCTAGGCTCTTATGAAGTGGCCACATGCGACCACGAGCACCTATCCTCGTGCACCCGGTCAACGACAAACAGGTTTGTTCGACGACGTCGTACTATGCGCAATGGCCAAGGAAATTTTGGTGTTGTAGTGCCTACGGTACCTTGTGGCCTCGTTTCGCTGTTTCCAAAAAGGTTGCTGGCTGGGCCAATATGCGTCGACAACGACACACGTGCCTTGGTGACAAGTTTGATTGCACCATCCAGCAGGTGTTTTACGAACTTGCGTAAGAATAAAAAAAACACGTTCCTATGCACCAAAAGAAAAATGTTCTAATAAATTAACCTCAAACTGTTATTTTTCCACCTAAAGATTACCTGTTGATATTTTACACAACCTTGGAGTGACTTCCAGAACACGAGGTGATCTCCTCAGTTCTCCTATAGGGAGCTCTCCCAAATCTCTTACTTTTCCAGCAGATTCTTCCCAAATTTGGACAGGATTTGGGTCGATTCTTAAGCTGGCTCTGATGCTGGTTAGGCGATTTTTGTTTGTGTAGCGCGAGGCAACACGATGTGTGGTGGCGACGCGACGGGCCTAGACGCAGGTTGAATGTAAGAACGCTCTTCAAAATCTCCTTTAGCCTCGTCGAAAAATTTGCTGCTACAAAACGCTCCAACGACGTAGAGTGAGGAAGCTCACAAGCTCAATCTGGTTAATCCAAGTCTTCTCGAAGATGAATATTTTTGGCGTGTTGGATCAATTTTCAATGGGTCTTCACAAGTCTGCAGCCGATGTAGAAAAGGAAGTATGTTAGCCATGCCACACTAAGCTTGGTTAGCTGGTATGATACCGAATTGAAACGATAACCATTGTTGGTTATCGAAACGTCACTCAATTGAAACATTCAGTGATCGCAATAATTTTGAAGTCGGTATATGAGGTAAACGAAACACTCAGTGGCAGAGTTCACTGCGCGAATATTGTTGTTTCAATAAAAGTGATTTTACAAAAAAAAATTCTGTGAGGTAGTGGCCCATACAGTATCTTAATTTGTATTATTTTTAAATATATTTATTTTGCTTGAATTTTTTTAACAAATCATCAGACACTTTTAAGTTTAAACAATTTCAATCTTTGAACTTCAGGTAATCCTTAGAAAGTAATATTCCTTGTAAAGTATCAATAGCTATCTAGCCTATTTCTTAATTTCGTTTTATTCAAATTTATTTGCGAAAAAGTTCTCCACGTTAGCGGATGAATTCGGTAACGATAATACCGATGAAATAAATCGAGCCATCAATGGAAAAGCTAAAGTTTGATTGCACTTTTTGATTGAGCACACAATCTTAATGAATCAATTTGTTTATTTACGGTCTTTTTAAGTTCCAATAAGGTAAAAGCTTTAAACAATTTATTTTTAAAATCAAATCTTTTGAATATTTGTTCGCATAGTTCGACGTAGAAACTTATACAGTTATTTTTAAATCGTTCGACTTCACAACTTGCAATAAGATTTTTTTCCGATTGTAAATTAACGTCGCTGCCGCGATATAAATTATCATTACTTATTATATTGTATGGACATTTGAAATTAATATTTTCAATAGCCGTTGCCCTTAGATAAGCCGACTTAATGAAACAAACTAAAATTGCTAGTACTAAAGTTTTAATTTCACTGTATAGCTTGTGAATCTGTGGATCTTCGCTTTGAAAAAGTCGGTTCAATTTATTAAGTTGAGGAAGAGCAAAGCTTAAGAATTTTAGATATAATTCATTTAAACGATCTTGTAGATACATTGAAATTACTTATCACTTTCGAGATTATCTATATTTGCTTCAAAGGCGAAGTATATCTTAAGGGGTTCATACAATTCTAATATTCTGGAAACAACGCATTCCAATGATAACCAACGAGTCTGCGACAGATGGAGAAGTTTATATGGCTTGTATTCCAATAATTTTAGAATATCTTGATATTTTGCATATATCTTGATATTTTATCCCGACACATTGTTTCAACAATTGGAGGAAGTTTTACCCCTTGAACAGAATGAGATGCAGCTGTAGCTAAAAAAATCGATGTAGTATAAGCTGTCAATAAAAACGCTCACTAATGTAGCAAAGGTCGCCCACAATGGTGCAGCGCATCGGGCATATTCAACGCATATGAAATTTATATTTGAACTGAATTTGCATGATAGCATACTATAAAAAAGTTACAAAACCAGACAAAATTCTCAAATGCATTGAACGTTCCCAAAAAAAAAGTGAAAAGTCAAAGAATGAAATGGGTTTCCCCCATCTGTCATCTCAAATGCAGCTTGTAGCGCCGCCAAAAGTTAAAGTTAAGTCAACATGCGCTGCAGCTACAGCTACAGCTTCTCATTGTGTCGATGTATAGTATTTTCGTATCTTTAAACTTTGACACTGCTACAGGCAACAGCTACAGCTACACCATTGTGTTCAAGGGGTTAAGCAGGCGTAAGATGCACAGAAGGCAAATGAATGGCAGACACATTTAAAAACTACTAGATTTGGGCAGTCACCCTTTAGCAAAGAAGCAACCGAATTTTTACTGCGAGTCATATTATTTGCTCCATCCGCCGCAAACCCAATTAATTGTTTTTTATAATCAATATTCTTTGCAATAAAGTTGGTTATAATTGTCGAATGCAATGTTTTTGCATCCGCAGCAATAACTCTCGAGAGATCAAAATAAAAATCATAAATTTTAAAATTAATACATATTCTTACCACCGTGCTTAAGATTTTTGTTGCTGATAAGTCAGTTGATAATTAATAAATTAATTAAAAAGTACTCAAATTTTTAGTAGATACAATTATAAATTGTGTAAATTTCAGAGATGAAAATACATTAACCCTTTCGGTACGAGAGTGGTACAGAACAAAGAATATTTATATGTAAACGTCCCACTTCCGTCCCGAAAGGATTAAAATACTTTTTTATATAAAACATCAAAAATCGGGGAAAAGTGTCATAATTAGATCAAAAATCGGTGTATCGTAAATAGGTCTAAAAATCGGGAGAATTACGATAAATCGGTGTTTCTGGCAACACTGGCACTAACTAACATCACTTTCATTGTTGCATTCAATGAAAATTTAACTCAAAATATCGCAGAACTAAAAATCGTACCTACCTCACTTCCAAATATTTCACCCAAGAGAAAAAAAGAAAAAATCTCAACACAAAAAAGTTCCATGCAAGAGAAAAAAAGAAAAAAATCTTAACACAAAAAATTTCCATGCCACCTCATATGTGCAAGATATATTTTATGCACACCGAGTGCCAAAATTAACATAGAGAGTATGACAAAGCAAAATACTTATTCATATTGAATCGTATGGGCTAGTACGTGCAGGTTTTGTATCACGCACCGTACCTGAATGTGAGTTCTCATCTACAAAAAAAACAACAACAAAAATATATGGAGTGTCTTTGATTAGTATTTGTAGTAGAAAGTAGCACAGCAACCTACCTGCTCTCTTCTTTCGGAGACATTTTTTTGTTGTTTTCTTTGTAGATGAGAACTCACATTCAGGAACGTGCGTGATACAAAACCTGCACGTACTAGCCCATACGATTCAATATGAATAAGTATTTTGCTTTGTCATACTCTCTATGTTAATTTTGGGACTCGGTGTGCATAAAATATATCTTGCACATATGAGATGGCATGGACCTTTTTTGTATTTAGATTTTTTCTTTTTTTCTCTTGCATGAAACTTTTTTGTGTTGAGATTTTTTCTTTTTTCTCTTGTACGAACAGGGTGAAATATTTGGAAATGAGGTAGGTAGGTGTCTTTGCTACCAATGGTCAATTGGTGTGCAAGTTTTCTTTTTTGCACACTGCACTGATTATCGAAACTAACATGGGAGATATTTAAAAAAAAAACTTATTTATACGGAATCATATGGGTCAGAGCGTGCAGGTTTTCTTATTGCACACTGTGTAAGAGTTAAGTGCCTGATTACAGATGAAATTTTTAATAGAATGGAAAAGGAGCATAGAGCTTAAAAATTAAAGAGGGATGATTCTATGTGAAGTCGAATTGTTCTTGCGCAGGCAGTTTGTTTTTTTTTTTTGTGAAAGTTAATGACTGTTGTAACGGCTACTTTTAATGTATATCTAGTCTGGTGCAGAATGCAGATTGTTGCAATTGTTTTTTCGCTTTGTTGGTTAATTAATATTAAATAAATAGCTATCAGTTTTTAATAGAAGTGACGTATTTTGTGACAAGACCGTAATGTGACTGACTCAGTTGATTTTAGACAAGCTTGAATTAAATGAAATTTTAATAAGTATATAACTGTCAAAGCCAAAGTTATGATACTGGTTCGAATAGGCTTCGTCTTGTTGAGTGGACGTGATTTTATAAAACTAGACTGTGTCTAAGAAACAACTAATGTGCTTTACAAAAATAAACTAAATTAATATAAAATAAAAACTGTGTAGCCTGACCAATTCTAAGTCGGCAAATTAATAACAAGCTATTGAAACAACTATGTATAGTATAGGTACATAGAATTAAGAATCATAAGTGTAAAAAAAAAATCTAAATAAAGTACATCTATACATACATATGTACATAATGGTTCGAATATAAAAGGAAAAGAAGCGAGTGTTCAGAATCGAATTCGAACCCTGGAACCAAGAGCATTTTTAGTTTCATGTTGCCCGCATTCCTTAAATTTAGTGGTTAATGATGCTGCTCGGTGCTTATTTTATGCAGTTAAATTGTTCGATACAATTCAATGTTTGTATAACTTTTTTTAAAGTTCCACAACGAGGTGGGATATTTATAAGAAAAAAATTCCAAGTCATACTTTGAAACCCCCTTCTGAGACAAGATGAGAGAGCAGGTTAGATGCATTGAGGCCTTTAAAAACAAATTAAGAAGAAATAGATATATGAAGCCCTTTTAGAATTAAGAAATCTAGAGGCAAAAAACATTGCAGAATCGTTAGGAAATAAAACTTTTGATTTTACATTTATTTGCTGCCTGCTAATTTGGTTTGATATTTTAGAAAATATAAATTAAACTAGTAAATATTTGCAAAGTCCGTCCGTTAATCTGTCAACTGGCATAACGGTTTTAGAAAATACAAAAAACAGTTTGATTTTCATGCGTTCCGATGAAAAATTTAATGAGTAGGTATTTTCAATTAACCGAGCGTATTGTTAGTTCCCTAGAAATACCAAATATGTTTCCTGTAGCTTCATCATTGCGATCTCTACGGAGAAAAATACTTTATGCTGATGAATGTCCTGAAACTATATTAGACCCGAAACAAAGATTTAAAGTTGAATTTTTGTTTTAAATATTTGAAAGGTTTGATACGTATAGTATCAATTTTTCATTTTTTAGTAACATAAGCGAATGTTTAAAAAATAAAAATGTACCTACGTGCTTCATGCCTTAATTTGCAGAATGTTTTAACATAAAGTAATTTTAAAGATTTAGATGGAGAAGAATTGTTTCAAGAGTTAACCGTAATATCCCAGCTTGTTACACCACAAAGCTCAAGTTTAGATGTGTTAAATTTTATTTTTAGTTCAAACCTTGAAGATTTTGCCCCGAATTTAGTAATTGCTCTCCAAATTCTTAATACAATCCCGGTCACGAGTCACGGTAGCTTCAGGAGAACGTAGTTTTTCTAAACTTAAAATTATTAAAAATTATCTTAGGACAACCATGACTCAAGAGAGATTGGTAGGTTTATCTATAATGTCCATTGAAAAGAAATTATTAAATTCTTTAGACTTTGATGATCTCATTTCTGAATTTGCAAAATGTAAGGCCAGAAAAGTAAGTTTCCAAGTTTAAAAGTTTCCCCTCTGCTCATTTCTTCGCTGCGTTTTAGTTTAATGGTTTAGGCCTCCTGGGGATACCTCAATAAAAAAAACGCATTGAAAGTCTACCTCCTGGGTAATCTGGGAAAGGCTTATGCTTGTGTATCAGTTTATGTGTAAAAAAAAATATAAAAAAGGGGCGCTTTCTACAAATCTTGCACAGGGCGCAAGTTTGGCTGGGGCCGGCGCTGGGAATAGGGCCTCATCCAACAAACTTCTCCAACTAGCTCGGTGCCTAGATAGATGTGTCCAGTTGCGTACTCCAAGTTGGATGAGGATTCTTTCGCACTTGTGCGCACCAGCAGATCTGCGTTCTTCCTCTACTTCGCTGCTCTGTGGGTTTGGATTCCAAGACTTACCTGTTTTTCATGCGCTCTACTTGACCCAGCCATCCCAGTCGTTGGACTTTTACCCTTCTGGCCAAATCTACTTCGTTGTACAGCTCGTCGTTCCATCTTCTCCTCCACTCGCCTTCTATGCATACGAGATGTTCAAATGGTAGACATGAACATTTAAGAGGACCCAAGCGTCCACAGGTTTTTCCTAAAACCGACCTCTGTCTATCAACTCCTACTCTTAACTCCACGCGGTGAACATCGAGTGCCTATAGTACATCAACTGGAGATTGTGGAGTGGAAAGTTTTTGGGGTAGCCCAGGTTGATGGTTGTGCGTCAGGGTGACTTCCTAACCACGTAAACAAAAAACAGTAGCGAAGCACTAACAAGCCTCGGATACGGAGAGATTTACTGTTGACAACTTAAAAAAAAAAGAAGTGAAATGAAAAACATGCTACAGTTTGACTCAGAGCGCCCCAATTAAAAAATGTTTTCGTACATATATATACATAAATACAGGAAGTTCCATAAATAGCTAGTACAAACTGTATGCAAACATTCCAAACTGAATATGGTTACTCGAAAACCGTTATAATTTGGGATAAATAAAATATAGCTTTCCGAATTCTGAAAGTTCATGACCTGGCATCTACATATATTCAGTTGGGACCATTCTTTACGGGATATGTTATATTATATTATTTGTAATCTAAATCTCCTTATTATATTTAATTATATTAAAATACTTGATATAAAAAAGTTGTCATTTAAGAACTCACCAAAAGAAATTAGGCCAATACTTTACGAAATAACAAACAAAACTTTAAATAACATTTTATATCATCACTGAAACTGAGCAGTTTCAAGGAACACCGTACAGGTATACCTTATACCTGTTGCCACGTCTCTATCTTGGAAATAATACTTAGATTTTAAGTTTTAACTAAAGACTAATAAAAGTGTTATAAAATCGTGAAGAATAGATTACTGATGAGTTTAGGTCGAAATTATGTCTGTGTCATAATAATGTACATAATAAAAATGCTGTATGTCAATACTGTATTTCGTTCTCTATGTCCAAAACACTGCGCGGTCAAATTGATGTAAAAAAGAATTCTGGTTAATTAAAATTCTGTATTTCAAAATGCCGATAAATACAATAGTAAAATGATTTAAATTCATGAAAATCATGAAAATAAAATAAATATGATCCAGCAATTAGTGTTCATATATGCGTTTCGCCCCGGTGCAATGGTTGGGCTCATCAGAAGATGACCATTACACCTTGTCTTGACGCATATTTTCTCGAATAAATCGAGATACCATATAATCCGAGCTACTTAGAGCAACTGCGAATTATATGGTTGCTACAAGTCTTCAGAGAAGATAAATTGTAGCTATAATTTATTGCCGTGCTATGGCTTCTTTGAAAAAGAAATATTTGACTGTTAAAAGTCAAATAGTTTTTTTCTGAACACTGTTATTTATAATAAAATGATTTAAATTCATGAAAATCATGAAAATAAAATAAATATGATCCAGCAATTAGTGTTCATATATGCGTTTCGCCCCGGTGCAATGGTTGGGCTCATCAGAAGATGACCATTACACCATGTCTTGACGCATATTTTCTCGAATAAATGGAGATACCATATAATCCGAGCTACTTAGAGCAACTGCGAATTATATAATAATATGCGTCAAGACAAGGTGTAATGGTCATCTTCTGATGAGCCCAACCATTGCACCGGGGCGAAACGCATATATGAACACTAATTGCTGGATCATATTTATTTTATTTTCATGATTTTCATGAATTTAAATCATTTTATTATAAATAACAGTGTTCAGAAAAAAACTATTTGACTTTTAACAGTCAAATATTTCTTTTTCAAAGAAGCCATAGCACGGCAATAAATTATAGCTACAATTTATCTTCTCTAAAGACTTGTTGCAGCAACCATATAATTCGCAGTTGCTCTAAGTAGCTCGGATTATATGGTATCTCGATTTATTCGAGAAAATATGCGTCAAGACAAGGTGTAATGGTCATCTTCTGATGAGTCCAACCATTGCACCGGGGCGAAACGCATATATGAACACTAATTGCTGGATCATATTTATTTTATTTTCATGATTTTCATGAATTTAAATCATTTTATTATAAATAACAGTGTTCAGAAAAAAACTATTTGACTTTTAACAGTCAAATATTTCTTTTTCAAATACAATAGCAAAACGAATTTTCGTTTCGTCGTGTTTTTTGGAAGTTCATATACAACAAGTGAAAAATTTTGCAAATTGAAGCTGAATGAAATAAGAACCGAATAAATGGGGTTCATTTGTATATTATGTTCTTACTATGTTTAGATCTTCACGTGCAACAGATGGCGCTATATTTGTGGAAATTAATCGATTATAACGGAAATACGTTGAAATTTGAGAATTATCTTTATTAAATTACTGAGGGTTTATTATGCGCTTATATTTTATTTTGAATTCGTTATTCGCTTATCAAACATCGCTTGACATTAACGGAGTAAGGAATGAAGTTCACTTCTATCGACCATCGACTCCATGAACACATCCATCTAAATATAATTCAGTTGTATTTGTTATGCATTTTAAAACCGTACGATACAACGAATAGCTTTTCCCAAAAAACAGGCCTCATATGTTTTTGTTAATAAAGTATCATTCATTTTTTTAATTTAAAACACACAAAATATTACAGAATAATTGTTACTAGAAACAATGGTACTTTCGAAAATGACATTAAGTAAGAAAGAAAGTTTTTGGGAACATACATTTCTCAGGAAATAATAAATATAAGTACGAACATGCTCCTGTATGCAAAGAGTCTGTTTAAAAAAGTACCTATATAAGATTTATAAATATACCTGTAAATTAAGTTTGTCTTCAAAGATATAAATGCCATTTGATTTGTCAAACCTCCATTTTTCAATTGTTTTGTTTGGAAATCGTTATACACCGGTTTTAATTAATTAATTCTTTTATATATGCATAGGTACATACAATTGTTCCATTTTTTCTTAAAAAACATTTTTGTTATGCAGTTGTTTAGTGATTGTAAATATACATACGTTTTAGATATGAATTTCGTAAAAAAATGTGGACCCTTTTTCGAGATATCGGATTTTGAAATAAAGAATTCGATATTTTCTCAAAAATCCATCCATCCACAAAATACATTTTTTAACTAAAAGAATCCAAGTTAAGAAACAAAATTAGAGAAAACTTAATACAAATCAAAAAATTAAGACAATATTGATATGGGGTATATTTTTTTCGGGTGCAAAAGCAAGTAGTGTGCTTATGGCGGAGGGACATTTTTTTTGTCGACGAATCATCATCATATATATTATCTCGTTAGCATGTCTCCCTTTTTCGGCTCTCATACGGAACTAATTTTAACAAATAAGGTGTCAAAACAAAGAGAATTTTCCGTAGACTATTCAAATTGTATTTTATTGAATAACTAGCTTTTTACCCGCGGCTTCGCCCGCAGTGGAGAAATTAAATAAGTATGAGAGATAAAGGGTAAGGGTATAATAATAGAAATGAGTCAATATAATAACTAAATTTTCCCGTCGGGTGCAAATATGTGTAAATTCCGGGCATTAGATACATGTGAACAGGCTACATAAAGTTGACCATGAGAGAAGCATGGGTTTTCTAAATGCACTCCTGCTACCTGTAATGTTTGTCCTTGTGCCTTGTTTATAGTAACAGCAAAGCTAAGCTTGACGGGAAACTGAACCCTTTTAAATTGGAATGGAAGGTCAGTGGGAATAATTGGTATCCGAGGTATTATAACACTATTTCCCTTACCGACACCTGTTAAAATAGTAGCACCAAGTATGTTCTGTCCCAATTTTGTTATCCGAAGCTTTGTTCCATTACATAGCCGAGGAGCATCTAGATTTCGCATAAGCATTACTGGTACATTTAGTTTCAATTGAAGTTTATGTGAAGGTACACCCGATAGTTCAAGTGAATTTAAAAACTCCACAGGATATGAAGTACTTAGTTCCGTATCCATAATTGTATCCATTGACAAATATTCCTTCATTTCTCCTTGAACCTCGTTTAAAATGTCAGTGTTGATCCTATTTACAATTTCATTTCTTGGTGCTAATATTGCTCTTGCACACAACCACTGATCACTACACAAATTTTGTTGCAATTCCAGAAAAACATTAGCAATGAGATCCACATGACGATATTTTGACAAACAATTTTGGCATTTTTTCAAATAAAAGCAGAGTAAGAATTAACATCAGCGAGTAAGATCTAAAATAATAAAGTAACAGCTAACCACAAAAATTACGGATAAGCTCAAAAATGTGAATAATATTATACTGGATGTAACGAGAGAAGAAAATAACAATAAATATAGAAAAATTAGAAACAGTTGAAACTATATTCAATTGAATTAGATATTGAATTAGATATTGTCGTCACCGTCGGTAATACAGTGGGTTGGTAACTTCATTACTATGATGCTAGATGATGCTAGATGGCGTTGAAGTAGCTAAATTTGACGATATTTTGACAAACAATTTTCTTATTTTTCGTATTTTTTTTTTATTTTTTTTAATAAAAAGTATCCTATGTTACTTCTAATACCTTCAAGAGTGTATGTGCAAAGTTTCATGATGATCGGTTAAGTAGTTTTTGCGTGAAAGCGTAACAAACAAACTTACATTCGCATTTATAATATTAATTATAATTATAAATTATAAAATTATAAATTATAAATTATAATATTATAATTATAATTATAATTATAATTATAATTATAATATAAAAAAAAGTAAAAGTATGATTTATAATTTGTTGAAAAGACTTAACTGAAGAAATTATTGAGACCGTCCCAGTTGACTTTCTCGTACTGCCAAACGGTTCTCTTTGGAGCTCTTTATTTAACTGGTTTTGTTTGCACAAGAAATAAGTAGATTTGACACTATGGTCCGATGTGCCTAGAGGCGTCTATATACTGATTATGTATTTATCAGATTCGTAAGTGAGAAACAAGTCAAGTTCTGCTCGGCCGTTAACGTCTGATATTCGAGTAGGCTCATTTACAAGCTAAGTAAGATGATGTTGTCTGGCCCGAATGGAGAAGCCACGAAGAATTGTGAACATTGAAATCGCCAGTAATAACGATTTCAGTTCAGCATTCAGACAGAGCATACAATTCCTGAGAAGTCGAAGTCGAGTCCAGGTTGGGCTGCCATAAAAGAAACAATAGTGAATGATGTGTTTATTCACGGAAATTTTTAACCACATGATATTAAAGAAGGAGTTCATACAATGATTATTCCACATGAATAAAAAATTCAACAGGATTGGAAACAGCTGGCCTGTAAGAGACAGTGTGGATGTTCACAGGCAGAAAATTCGACTCAGCCCACGAATATTACTATAGCCTACTTTAAAATTACCAATCATTGCAATATATAAAAATGAAAAAAAATCAAAACAGACGAATTTTGAAGTAAATCACTATACCTATACGATTATATAAAAGGTCTTTACATTCACTTCTATTGTTATTCCTTTAATAGTGACGTTAAATTGTTCCGAACACTAACACTCAAAGCATTGATCTACAATCCACAAGACAAGATAACAATTAACGCAAAACGCACAACACGACGAAAGGACATGAACCTCTTCTCCCGAGCTTTCAGTTGACACTTAACTTGACCTATAAAAGAGAGTGATGTTTGTATAGCACCGCTTAAAATTCAAGAACACCTGTACCGATTTCGATGATTCTCACAATTTCTTTTCGTTGTAACAATTTTCGACAGTTTGCACCAAATTTCGCCAAAAGGAAAAAAATTTCTTTTTATGGAATTTAATAAAATAATTTTTATATTCACAACTTGAGACAAATGGATTTTTTTAGAAAACTTGTACTACAGAAGTACAGAACGATGGTATTGACATTTTCTCAAATAGCCATACATTTTTCAAAACATTCTTATAATAAGAGAGTCGACTGTATATATTTCATTTTAATTTTAAGATTTTAATTAACCCCTTAACTTCTATTCTGGTTTTAGAAGCAGTGACCAAAATTATACTTAAAACCGCCAAAAAAATATTAGAAAGCAACCTCCTTGTCAATTAAAAGTAACAAATGGATTTATTTAATATTTATGATAACTCTGTTGCCATGTCAGTAAATAATAGGGTTGCATGCGCTTCAACAATGTATGTAGGTATGAATATAGCTGGTTAGCAAATACAGCATAATATGTTTAGTCAAGTGGATGAATATTTTTAAAACATTCATGGAAAATTTTGCTTTGTTATATATTATTTAGACTTGCTAACCCCTTTAAAAATTGTTCAACAGAAAAAAAGCATGTGTACGTGCAGCCCCTTCAAGCTGTCATTTCACGCGTTTTTTTAAATCAATCAAAGGAAAAAAGAAATTCATTTTATTTACGAGTTTGCTTCATACTTAGGTATGAAATATTGGTTATGTAAAAAAAGGTGTATATTTTGAATTTTCAGCCAGAGTAAAAATCGGCCTTGAGGATTTTTTTTCCAGTTATAATATGATTAAAAGTATATTCTATGGAGCAGGGAACTAACTTAAAGCGTACTAACTTAATCCGAGAGTCAACTTCACCACTAATGACAAATTCACTTCACTTTCTTTTAAAAATGAGTCACTCATGCCTGCATACCTTATAGCATGCTTAAGAAGCATACCTCAATGTTTTAACGCCGTAATGCTGGTTGCAATCACTATCAGCTTACACGTTTTTAAAATGATATAATACAAATCTACTCAATTTAATTTGGAAACTGAATTGAAAAGCATCAATTTTTTTTTCAAAATTAAGAATAATAAATTTTATTATTATAAATTCTTTATTATTCTCGATAAATGTACAATCTTTTAATAGCTAAGAATAAAAGCATGGCAAATGTTGCCGTCTGCCTGAATTGACTTATTTCGAGTTTACATTTTAAGTGAAAAAGTTAAAGTTATAAACTATGAGTTGTATATATGTACATACATTAAAAAATTTAAAAAATAGTACTAGTTTGTTTATTCATTTTGTTTAATTCTATAGTACAATATTTAAAAAAAAATAAAGAAAAAAATTGAATTATATCTTCAAACATTCAAATATAATTACAAAAAAAAAAAGAGAAATTGGAACACATTATCAAATATGTAATTAATACCTATATAAAACTGTTACGGTAACCTAAAGCATGACTAATATAGGAGCATAGGGGTTTCCAATCTAGATTACCATTTAAGAGTTGCTTTTTATATTCAAGTGTTAGAATGTTTTGTGAAAAGTAAAGCCTTCTAATTTCCTGTAACATTGGACAAACAGCTAAGAAGTGGTACACATCCTCAATTTCATTTCGGTTGCACAAAGTACATTTTGGATCAAGGTCTACTCTATGTGGCTTATAGTTTAAATTCAGCATCTCAGTTCTTGCATTAAAAATAAGGCTCATTTGCTTTATAGATAATTTTTCGTTAAAATAATTACTTCTGTAGAGTGTGTGGTTTAGTGTTTTGTATATGAGTCTAGTGCTAGAAGTTTGAGCTCTATGCAAACACTGTAAATAAAGAGAGTCATCTATCTTTACTATGCATTTATAGAAAACTTTTTTCCAATCGGCTAGAGGTGTATTATTAAGATTAAGATTAAAGCAATGCTGATTAGCCAATTCGTACCATTCTTTAAAAGGCGATAATTGAGATCGGAGTGCGTATTGTATTATTTTTTTGTGAAGGTTTGTATCAGGTCTATTCATAACTTTAACAATATAGTCCGCATTTGATTTTAAATTGCCTAGGAATATTTGTGCTATACCGGTTTCTACGTGGATAGCATACGTTGGAGTTGAACTAGCTAGTTTGAAAATGCGTTTGAAAAAGAAACGTTGAACAACTTCGAATTCCTCCATGTTTCGATAGCCAAAAACTTGATTTGCGTAACAAAGGCACGTTCTTATAGTTGCATCAAATACTCTAAACTTAGCAGTAGCATCGACATATTTATTGCAAAAGAACTTACTCTACATGAGATATATTGCTGTTTTGGCAGCAATACATTTTTCTTTAACATAAGGGCGGAGATCAAGGTTATACGTTATTAGAAAACCTAAGTATTTGTATTGAGATACTATTTCTAACGGTTCGCGATCTAAAAACCATTTTTCATTGGGAGCTCTTCTTCGCTGAGTACTTTCAAGAATCATTATTTTTGACTTTGTGGCGTTAATTTTGAGATCACACAAATCACAAAATCTTTTGAGTTTATTAATTTGAAGCTGTAAAGATGTGGGGTTATCAGCCAAAATAATAATGTCATCCGCGTATAAAAGCATCTTTATAAGTGTATCACCGACAATGACTCCACCCGGAAAATCTTTAGATACATCGTCAATAGTCAATAGTGAAAACATAATGGGACTCAATCCACATCCTTGAGGAACACCACATGTTGTATTAAAAAAGTCAGACATCGAATTTCTATTCCAGACTGCAGCAGAGGTGCCAGTTATAAGGAGTTTTTACAGATTTAGAAATTTAGTGGATAAACCCAAAGTAGATAATTTTTATATTAAAGAGTCTCTGTTCACCGTGTCAAATGCCGCCTGAAAATCAACGAAAAAGGCGTAAATTTTCTTTTTCTTTTCAAAACAATTCTTTACTATGCTTGGTAAGAGCAAATATATGGTCTATTGTAGATAATCCTGCTCGAAAGCCGGCTTGGAAAATACTAAGGAGTTTATTCTCTTCAACCCATTTTGTCAACCTTTGGTATAAAAGATGGGGGAATATTTTCCTAAGACATGGCAGAATCGAAATGCCCCTGTAGTTGCTCGGAAGTTGCAAATCCCCTTTTTTAAAAATAGCACAGATCCATGCTTTTAAGAAACTCTTTGGAATTTCTTCTTCTTCAAGAAGTCTATTAAAGAAGTCATTAATATAATTTAGAAAATTCGGAGTTCCATATTTATAAAATTCACACGGTATACACGGTATTCAACTTCTGCAGATTTTTCATTTTTCATATTTTCTAGAGTTCCTTGCAACTCTCTTATTGTGATTGGCCCATCTAATTCTGGGATTAAAACTAAAGGAAGGGCATACTGAAATTTTAAACTTGTTGTCAAAGGGTTCAGGAGCTGTTCGAAGTGCTCGGCGAGTTTTTCAACATCTGAGGCTGACATACTCTTGCAACCACCTAACAATCTCACGTTTGACCAGAATGTTTTTGCGTCTTCACAGTTTGAAAGCCTGGCTACGCCATTTACATATTTTTTTTCTTTTTGAATACAGAGCTTTTTATACAGTTTATTGGATTCTATGTAAAGACTTTTAAAAAAAATTGAATTGGTCTTCCTAAACAGATTGAGATTTGCGAAAAATTTGTTGCGGAGTTTTCTACATTCCCAATCAAACCACTCAGCTACGAATTTATCTCTGGATTTAGGTTTTACCACAACTGCTGCTTGTCTTACACTTTTTAAAATATTTTCAACGGCCTGGTCACAACTATAATGTTCTTGGGAGGAAAGGCAATTAACCTGAGCGTCGAGCCTTCATCTATACACTTCAGCACGATTTTATATCCATTTTAATCTATTTAATGTGTTAATGGGTGATAAAGTTACATCTTGAAATTTTATAGAGGTAACAACTGGTAAATGACCAGAGAAATTTGCAGATACAACCAACTATAACTAAGCCAATTACCTCTCGCAAAACAATAATCAATAACTGAATGACCTTGACCCGAAATGAAAGTGAGATCGCCTCTTCTGTCACTGTTAGTAATACCGTTAAGTACCAATAAACCAAAATCTTCAGCGAAATCCATAAGTTGCCTTCCACATCTATTTAAAGTTTCATCCATAGAGTTCCTAACACTTGCATATACATGAGAAACATTTTGTACCAGAGAATCTGGGTTCTGAAAATTACCAATTCTACCATTGAGATCACCGAGTACCATGATATTTTGCAATTCATTTTCATTAAAAAATATTTGCAATTCATTAAAATCATTTGCCCAATTATTGCAGTTTAAATAAGTTGGTAAAATATAATAGAAGTCATGCTTATGGTTTATCTCTACAACTGTTTTCCTACCAATTCTTTTAAATTTAAAAAAATTGTTCAAATTACATTTAAATGCAATTAACATTCCACCGCTAGCTCTACCAAAAATGTTACTTCTCGTGGCTGGAATAAATTTGATATTATAATCTTTAAAATACTTCACAAATTGTGTTTCTTTACCCTCTTCGAGAAAAGTTTCTATCAAAATAATAATATCATACTTTAAAATAAATTCAAAAAAAGCAGGAATTACTAGTTTGTTTTTCAACCCAGAAACATTATAACATATAATTTTTAAATTTAAATGGCAGACGGCAACCCTTTCCTAATTATGATGTTGACGCTGATGTTAATATTGATTCTGCTGCATACTGCTTTCTCTAGTTGGAGCAATTGGCGCTATCATCGTATTATTCTGACAGTTGTTGATGTTGTCTATGTCAAAGAACTGCAGCCCACCTTCTCCAAACGTGTTTTTTTATAAATGTCAATTCGTCTGCATTGTTTACAACCAAAAAAAAAAAAAACGTTGTAAGAAAATGCAAAGTTGTTTATATTTAATTTAACTCCTCTAATAATGATTTTTACTGTTGGAGCCATATCAAATAATTTCGTTTTGATTTGGAAAAGTGCATTTCTCTTTTGGCGTGTTATAAGGGATTGTTCGCGGTGCATAACAATGCCTGTATTCTTTAGTTTTGGTGTCGTTTCGATTAATTTGTTTGCGGTGTCGCCGGGATGAAAGTTAAGAATTACAGTGCTTTTATTTGTGTTGCGATTTGTGAACTCTTGTGTGTGTTTTATAGGCAATTCTACATTTCGTTGAAGCTGGAGAAGACCAATGCAAGTTTGTTTTGCAAAGTCAACTTTATTGGACTTCTCTTCTGCCGGGAAATGTACAACAACAGAATTTTCCTTGTCTTTCCGCGACAAAATTTCAAGTTGGCGCTCCAAAGTTTGAAAGTAGCTTTTCATGATTGTTAATCGGTTCACAGGGAAAACATTTTGAGACCTTAATAACTGGATATTGCTTGATAGTGCTTGGACTTCAATTTTAGTTGCAATGTCTTTTAATTTTGAGGTTATGCATTCATCCAAAAGATCTTTTAATTCTGCGATCGACATTTTTCCAACTGCCATTTTACTTGAAAATTCCGCTTCAGATATTAATTTCTTGTTATTTTGTATGTGTTCCGGCGAAGTATCTTGCAAATTTCGTTTTGGTTGCATATATGTACAATACGATCGAAGAGGCAATGTCGAAACAAACCCCAATACCAAATATAATTGAAATCGTACCTTGTATTATCAGTTGTTTGAAATAAATTCTTTGTAATGTTAAAATATAACTTTAAAGTGATGTTGTAACTTTTAAAAACAATTTTTTACTATTTTATTTTAAACAAATATCACAAAAGAAACTGAGCACAAAAAAACTTCGACTTTCTCGCAAATCTGACAGATGTCAATTCATATAAAAATAAATAAAGGTTACCAAGTTTAAAAGCAAGTACATGCGATACATCCCTAGCCTTTTATTTTTTGTATAGGAATAGCTAAAATACGCATAGAAGGAAGTAACGAATAAAATCGTTACCAAATGATTAATTTCAACACTTCACTAAAATTTCGCTAGTCTTCTTTTAATCTACGATTGTAGTAATGATTGGGCTAGAAAACCAATTTGGCATACCACAGTAATCATAAAAAGTCGAATCATCTACAATTTTTTCCATGAGTATCAAAAATTCCATTAGTTTTAGTTCTTCATTTCTTCAAGGTTTATTTCCCTGGGGATAAAAAGCGAATAACTTACTGATGTGGTATGATTTTAATAGTTGTTGTTATATTTTGAGAACTAAGTGCAAGACTTTATGTAGGTATCCTCTTATTTAAAATAACCATACCTAATAAAAATTATCCCATTATGTTAAGGACGAAAATCACAAAATATGAAAAGAGGCTGTGATGCGACCCACTTCCTTTTGGTGCGCCCTTACGCAAATGATTTTCTTAAAAGCCAAATTGGTGGATTAATGTAATATAATCTTTTGCTGGTGGTACGTACATACATATGTACATATATTCGAACTGACGGATTTTCGATTTCGGGTTTTTTATTATAAAATCGAAAAGACTTAAATGTTCTGAAATTTTCAAGTTGTATTTTAGAAATTTTCAAAAATAAAGTGGTTACTGCAAAAAAATTAAGGAATGAATGTATACATAGGAAAGAGTTTCTGGCATTAGACATTTTTTAATTGAAAGCTATTACTAATATTATGGCACTAAAACATCTTTGAAAAACGAATGAAGTAATGAAAATTCATATTTTATTTTAGGAAGTTTGAGAAAATAAGTTGGAACTTTCAGATGCCGTTAATTTTTAATAAAAAATTGTTTCTTTGCAATCTCACATAAAGTAATTCTGAGTCCATATTTGAATTGAGCGCATAAAATACGTTTAAGGAGTAACTTTTCGTTTCTGTCTGTGTTCAGTTTTTTTTCAATAACTTATTGACAAAACTCCTTTTACCTAACAATAGTTTTGAAAACTTTACAAAAATGCTTATTACGTATATACCATCACCCATATTTTACCCTAAATCCTTAATCATTTTTGGATCATTGCGTGATATATAACTGCTCGTGGAGACGGGAGAGTAATCCTTAAAGTCCGGTACGTCCGAAATACTATACACAAAAAAAAAACAATGGATAGGATATGAATAGCATCGGATTTTTGTGGTTAGATTTTCCCATTAGTTTTCACCTGTTCCTATGTTTCTTCTTTGAACTGTCCTTACCTACAATATAATGCTTCTATAAAATTTACACATCCTTTGGGCGACAGTAAAAAAGCTAAAAATGTATGTATGGAAAAGGAATACTTTTCATGTCCCTTGTGTGCTGTTAATTTTCAAAGTTTTACCAGTTTTTCGGTAGTATTAGAATGGTTTGCTTTTTTGTTATTTATATAAATATATCCACATGTATCTTCATATAACATAATGTGTAAATATTTGTTTGATTTATAATGAAGTTTAAAACTCGAATGGAAGAGTTCTTGGTACAAAAAAATTTAAATCATATTATCTTTATTATCCATATATTTATAAATTAATATTAGAAATTATTATTATAAGCTTTTTATTGCCTTAAGTTTGATATATATACATTAATTGATACCTATTACATTTAATTTTCATTTAGATTTTACTTAACATAAAATTACATCTAATATTACATACATATATACTTTTAAGTTAAAATTGAATCGCAATTAAAATATAATAAATTAAAGTTAATAAATTAAAGTTTAATAAATAAATTGAAATCAAAAAGTTTATTATGTCGGTCGAATATTGGCATAAGCCTCCCCCAGGGCTGCCCATGTATCTCTATTTTTGGCATCGTTGTACCAATTTGTTGTTAAATGGGATAAATCGTCACTCCATCTTTTATTGGGTCGTCCTGCTGGTCTCTTGTTATCTGGTTTCCATTTCGTCGTCAGTTTTGTCAATCTTTGATCCGGAAGTCTAGATAAATGTCCTGCCCAACTCCATTTCAGTCTTCTTGTTCTATTTATGACGTCTATAATTCCAGTTATTGTGCGGATATCTTCATTTCTAATCGGGTAAGCCACCGAATGAGAAAAAATCGTATAGACCAATTTCTCTCTTACCAATTATATCTAAAATATTTGAAAAATTGCTTCTTAAACGAATGCTACCAATTATTGAAGAAAAACGTTTAATTCCCGACCACCAATTCGGTTTCCGGAATAATCACTCGACAATTGATCAGGTTTACCGAATAACTAACGAAATTGAAAAAGCATTTGAAGAAAAAAAGATTTGCTCAACTGCATTTCTTGACGTTTCTCAAGCTTTTGACAAAGTTTGGCATGACGGGCTAAAATATAAATTAAAAGTCTTTCCAGAGCAAATATATAACATTCTTGAATCGTACCTAGAAAATAGATTCTTTCGAGTTAAGCAAGGAACGGAGTATTCGGAGTTTAAAGAAATAAACGCTGGGGTTCCCCAGGGTAGCGTCCTTGGACCGATTTTGTTTGTTCTTTATACCCGAGATATACCCCAAACAGAAGGCACAACTTTAGGCACTTTTGCCGATGATACAGCTGTACTCGCAATATCGGATTCAATAGAAACGGCAACCTCTAAGCTTCAAAAGGCATTAAATAGCATTTCAGATTGGACAAAGAAATGGCGAATTGCTCTTAATGAAACGAAATCGACGCACACAAATTTTACGTATAAAAAAGTATATAACTTACCTATTTATATAAATTCTGTGCAAATTCCATACGCTAATGAAGCGAAGTATCTAGGCATGACTCTAGACGCGAAACTTAAATGGAAAGTTCATGTAAAAAAGAAACGCGATGAACTCGAAAATAAACTCCGCGAATTGACATGGCTTATTGGAAGATATTCCAATCTAAGCGTTTATAACAAGCTTCTTATTTATAAGCAAGTACTGAAACCAGTTTGGACGTACGGTATACAACTTTGGGGTTGTACCAACGTAAGAAATATACAAATTTTGCAAACATACCAAAACAAAGTACTTAAAATAATAGTAAATGCTCCATGGTATGTAAGAAATAGCGACTTACATAAAGATTTAAATATAAAATATGTAGAAAACGAAATTAAAAAATTTGCTACAGAGCTAAGATCACGACTTAGAAATCATAGTAATAACTTAATCCAACAATCTGTTGAGGCGAGGCGTTCGTCTTTCGGCGTCTGCACCGAACAAGACCTTCTGATCTAGCGCAAACAAATTAATCTCTCCACTCGAATTTTGTGGAATCTTCAGGTCCTCTCGTTGGGGAGCTTCCTGACAAAACGCGAACAAAATGACGCTAAAACTACTTGTTAAGCTGGACTTAGTTGTAGTAATAATATAGAAGATAAGGGAGGTGAGTTTTAGTCAGTAAAAATCTGACACTACTATAAGCATCGGGCTTATAGTGTCTCTGAAGATTTCTCACCTTCCTGCGGAAAAAAAAAAAAATTCTAATCCTATCTCGCGGTCGTATGTTTAGAATTTTCCTTTCCAATTTGGTTTGGCATATTCTAAGCTGGTCAAGTGTTTTTGTAGTCAAGCTCATTGTTTGTAGTCCATAGGTTAGAATCGGCAGAATAGCAGAGTCGAAGATATTTTTCCTTGTGTCTGCACTTTGGTCCAATTGTAAGATTTCTTTCAGGTTTCAGAATTGTCTCCAGCTGTTCGTAATGCGTCTGTTTATTTCTTTATTTTCTTGGTCTTTGAATGATTTTATTTGTCCCAAATATATATAATCTTCTACGTACTCGATTTTTTCTCTGTCCAAAGTTATATCATCTTTAGTGTGATTTGTCATGACTTTAGTTTTTGATTTGTTTATTTGTAGTCCATAATTTCTGCACAAGCTAGTTAGTTCGGTCAACATTTTTTGAATATGTAAAGATTTTGTAGAAATAAGAACTATATCGTCTGCAAATCTTAAATTGTTAAGGACCTGTCCACATATCGTTATTCCATAGTTCTTCCAGTTAGTTTTTTGAAAAATGTCTTCCAGGACAGCATTAAATAGAGGTGGTGAAAGTGGATCTCCTTGTCTGACTCCTCTTGTTATGTTAAATTTTCGTCCAATTTTCTCTGTTTTTATTCGTGCTGTGTTATTTTTGTATATGTTTTTAACTGTTTCTATTAAATCTGGGTTTATGTTTTGATTTCTTAGGGCGGACCATATCATTTCATGTTCAACGGAGTCAAAAGCTTTACTAAAGTCAATAAAAAGAAAATAAACAGGTTGTTTAAATTCGTTGCACTTTTCTATTAGCTGATTCAATGTCTGTAGGTGGTCTGTTGTGGAGAATCCTTCTCTAAATCCAGCCTGTTCTCTTGGTTGTTTGTTATTGAAATCGTCCTTTATGGTCCTGTAAAGTGCTTTGGAAAACAGCTTGTAAATTTACGAAATGTTACTTATTGGTCTATAGTTGTTGATATCGTCCTTATTTCCTTTTTTATGTATTAGTGTTATTGTTGTTTCTTTCCATTGTTCAGGGATTTGTTTTGTTAGAACGATTTCGTTGAATATGTTTGTAAGAATGTTGGATAGTGAGTTTTTTGCGTATATTAACATTTCCGCTGATATTCCGTCATTTCCAGTGCATTTATCTCTCTTCAGATCGTCTATGGTCCTTTCGATAGTTTCTTTGCTGAATATATGGGTTTGTGTCGATATTGAATCATTGTTCTCTATTGTTTCTTCTTCTGTGTTGATTTTAGTCGAGGTGAACAGTTTTTCAAAAAATAATGTAGCGTTTTCATTTATGTCTCTTCGGTTTGTTATATTAACTGCATTTTGATCCTTCATATTTACTATCCATTCTTGTTTATTATTCAAATATCGTTTTGCTTTGTTTATTGATTTTGTTTGTCTTAGTGTATCTTTTATAATTTTTTCATTATATGCACGAATATCATTCGTTATTTTAGATTTTATTGTTTTCCTGAGTTCACTTAGTTCTGTTTTTTCTTGGTTGAGTAGTTGTGTTTTTGCTCTTAAATGTTCTCTTCTTGATATAAGGGCTTTGGTTTCGTCTGATATTTTTTCTTTGGAATTCTTAATGTTCGTTATTGAGATTTTTGCTGTAGTCTTTATGATATTTTCTAACTTGTCATATGTATTTTGAAGGTTGTTATTTGACGGTTCTAAAAGTTGGTTGATCCTTGTCTTTATTGTTTCGTTGTAGTTGATAAATTTTTGTTCTGGTATTATTTTAGGGATGTAATAGATTTGTCGATTTCTTCTTAATGTTTTATGGTTTATTTTTATCTTTATTCTTACTAGTCTGTGATCGCTGTCAAAATTTACATTATTAAGGGCAGTAATGTCTTGGATAGTTTCAATTTTGTTTGTGAGTATGAGGTCTATTTCATTTTTTGTCTTTCTATTTGGTGAGATCCACGTCCATTTTCTGCTATCTTTCTTTTTGAAGAATGAGTTCCCAAATTTTAAGTTCATTTCTTCCAGCCACTTGACGAGTCTCTCCCCTCTTTCATTATATATTAGAAATTAGCCTACACAAAATCAAGCTGGAATTTATGTAAAAGCTTTATTGTATTGATTGAAGCAGTGTGTCTTTTATCCAATTTTGTAAGTAAAATGTTTATATTTGAGGGAATTACTTAAAATTAGTCGTACCTTTTGTTATTCAACGAAAGGAAGTAATATAAAGTTACCTATTACATATTTATATTGAATTCATTAATATTAATTCCAATCAATCAAATCAAATTTTATAAGAACGCATTAACGCAACAAAATTCAGATACCAAATGTAAAATAAGAACAATTCTCCATCAATGTAAATTAAATCAAAAAACCGTACCATAAAGATTTACTTAAACTTCTAGTGAAGATTATGGTCAGATCATAAAAAAATAGTAAGTTCGGTTTACTGTGGCGTACACATACTTTTTTGTAGTTATTTTAGCTCATTTTACTTAATTATTTTAGACTTAGAATTGATTTCAGTATATTTATTTAATATATACCTACTTAATATATTAAAACCCTATGTTTTTCGGGGTTTAAGGTACTAACAAGCTTAAAACAATTATTAAATACCAACATTTTAAATTTAAATATCGAAAATTGGGGCTCGAGTTATACTACATTATTATAAAAATTATTAAAAGAAAATTGTATAAACAAAAACCAAGTTTACATTTTCTTTTGGAAAAATTAGTTACTTTAATAATAGGAATTATTCTTTTTTTGAGGTTTGGCCAAATTTAATTAACACCAATACATACTTTTTGAGTGAGTACCATATAATAATAGAAATAAATCTGGTATAAATTAACTGTCAAGGAGTTGTAAGAGAAAAAACTTAATTTTCGAAATTTACACAATTTCAAATCGTAATACTTCGTTATATTTTTTTTGTGTGAAAAAAAGTCTAAGCTCCATTTGCAGAGAATAACATAGTCAACAAACATGGTTAAACAAAATTTCAACAGCATTGTCATTTGAGAGCTAATATAAAAATACGAATTTTATATACAAATGTATACCTACCTAATTTAAACAAAAAAAAATGGAAAAAATCTTAGTCTACTGTTATTAATATACATATATGTATATATACTGTTACTGTTAAACGTGTGATCGTAAAACAGAAGTTAAATAAGTAGTAAATAGAAGTCAGTGTATTTTAACTGCAATAAAAGTAAATTTTTTTGTGTGTTAGAAATGTGTTGAACTTAAGTCAGAGCGGAAAATTCGAGATCTGGTATTTCTGTAACGAAAAAAGACCTCAATATTCGAATGCAAGAATACTTACGATCGACAGCAGAATATATTGCCTTTTTGAGATTTAATTGCCTGATGTATTAGTATTGGTGCTGATATAGCGAAAAACCTCATAAAAAGTCAGCTTGATGTTTTTGAGAACGTTACCTTAACACTTCAAGCAAATAAGTTGAAAAGCAAATTCAAGAGAAAATGGAGAATATACAAGACAAAATATAGAGCATTACCAACGAGCTGAACAAAGTGCGAAAAATTTAATATAATATGTATATAATATAAAATTCTGACTCATTATCTTAAAGGTACCGCAGTTAAGATCTTGTAAGCCTTGGATACGCCAGGTTACAGGTGAAGTTCGCCTTATGATCTGTATGACTTGAGATTGCGCATGTATTTTTGGTAGCTGAAGTTTTCGTGTGGAAGAAACAGAAGCTAAGCAATCTTCCCAAAACATCATCATCAGAAACACTTTTGTGGCACCAAAGAATAACTGTACTAACAATTAACATAAAACCGTACAAAATTAAGCTTAAGGAAGAAGAAGTTGTTGGGCAATGTGAATCGGTGACTAAGAACATCAAAAAATTATTTGAAGAAAAATCGGCTGATCAAAAATTCTAAAATCCCTTGGCTATCACTAAATTTCTTGTCAAAAAAAGAATTGAACCACTCGATTTTATGTTGGCTACCGTAGACGGAACGATGTGACAAAGAAAGACAGCTACCCTTTGCTAAGAATCAGCGATACTCTGGATGTAATGGATGCAGCTCAATGGTTGTCAAATTTGAACTTAAGGAGTGATTACTGGTAGGTAGAAATTCATCCAGAAAATCGGGAACAGATGGTTCTCTCTCTTGTCTATAGTAGTTTAATCTAATCATACTGATTGACTCTTGCAGCGCTTCAGCTACTTTTGAGCTATTAATAAAGTGTGTTTTGATCTTAATCTCCTTTCACTCGTTAAGTCCATCTATTTCGATTTAATGTTTTCTATCTATTTCATTATGAACCAAGCTCGATTGGGATCTTTCTTTGTCAATCTAATTCAAAATGCATTCTAAATCTTTCTATTGCAATTTATTTCATTCTTTGATGCCTAATACCTAGCACTATTGGGGACGGAAACGACATAAGGGTACTAACATAAGTAAAAAAGTAATTAAAAATTAGTTTTTGAGCAGCAAAAAAAGCTGGTTTCATGCATTAGCTATGTCTACTTGCAATTCCGTTCGATGAAACAGCCCGCTCGCATTTGGTTTCATATTTGTATTTTCTTTGTATCTATAGTCCATGTCATTAGTACGATTTCTTCACATTTATTTTCTTCATCTGTTTCAATTAGAATCGATATCGCAAGCGTCGAAATACGAACAACTAGAAACAGAATTAGAAAAAAATGATCGATCGATTTAAAAGATCGCATCATTAAGTAAACCGATACGATAGCTTAGAAGATTGATCTTGAAAAAGTTAACAGTGTGCAAAATTGCTCAACACCTTAGGACAAGCATCCTGAGCTTCCCGGTATGTCAAAGTAATTTGCTGACGTTTTGTAAGGGATTTTTCTGAAATCGTTGTAAGTTTTACCAGCTTACTGTGAAGCGTGACGACGGGGGAACTCCTTGTTCTCAAATTGGTAAACAAAATTCCATAAGCCATAAGTATATGGACAAAAAGTTCTTTCTTCGAACAGACTTCAAAAATACTAAAGGTCAAATAGGTACAAAATCATACAATTCATTCACACTATGCTCAGAGACTAGAGAAAAAGAAAACCTATTTATTTTGTTTCTTAAATTAATTTTAAATCGAATGTACCCAAAAGTTTTTGGGTGGTATAAAAATCTTTCATCAATCATAATTTGAATTGACATTTCATGAAATGTTAAAACAAATATTATAAATACTCGTATACTACTAGTATACCAATATTTATGTATACTGCTTACCTTTTAGAATCCTAATTCGCATTGAAAGGACGCATTTGTGTTCTCGTATAATTTTTTTTTCCATTAGCATTCCTTAAATTGTGTTCAAATCAATCGCTAAGTCACATTTTCCATAAATCTCATTATAATACTTGTCACTCAAACAAGTTGTACTTTTAGCCGCTAAATTATGCTCTGATAATTTGTTCCTGCGCTTTAAACTTGAGTGGATTTTGAAAATGTCAGCCATTGAAAGTCGACCTGTACAAAATCCCATAAAATCTATATCCCTGTTTATTGAATATATTTAATTCAAATTCCTTTTGTATTATCCAATATACTCGTAACTGACATTTTAAAATAATATCATTTTGTATAAAACAAACAAATAGTAGGGAACATTTTAAAAGAAAAACAACATTTCAATTTTCTTGATTTCTCTAGTGATTTTCTAGCTCAGCATAAATTAATTCAGATATGATGGCATTTTTCATTTGTATTTCATATGTTGTTTTTTCACATACATAGATAAGTGTACATGTACATACATGCATGGATACTACCTACTTGTACGAGTGTCTTAATATTTCACGTCGAGGTATGACTCGAAATGGAATCAAGGGCGGATCCAGACTTTTAATCAGGGGGAGGTTCACACACTTAGAGTTAGAGTTAGAGTTAGAGTTTTTAATCACTACTTAAAAATGTTCTTCAATGTTTTGTAACATTGAATAATGTGTGTATCTTAACCTTACATTTACAGATTTCAATTGCTAAAGTGGCAACTTTAGTTATTAAATTATTTTAGAACTCTGTTGTCCAGCAAGGTATGGTCTAACTATTTAATTTAGATGACTCCCTACATATGAAACCATTCCAAGATTTCAACAGTTTTCTAAATATGCCATATTTAAGAGCTAAAACACAATAGTTAAGAGGGTTTTTGTTGCATTTCACGCAGAAATGTAAGAAATTGTTTTCAAACGTAGCTTTTTTTCGAAAAATAAAATATACTTTTCTTGTTTTCAATGCTACAAAAATTCAAGAGAGACGATCTGATATGAAGAACTGTCGGGCTTTTTTTGACGTAGTTTTTTCTTGAATTGATGATAGTTGAATTGGTGAATTTAAGTACATAATTTCTCTAACAAATTAAATTAAAAAAAATTAAGGTAAACAAATAAGTTGGGAAGAAACGTTTGTGTGCCACTCACAAATTACACGTTTCAGAATCTCTTTTCACTTCAAATCTCAAGAGATTCAAAGCTTTTATATCAATAAATATGAAACTTTTATTATGTTTTTCAATCAGCCATTAGTTTTACGAAAGTGTAACTTTTGCTGTTTTTGGAACATTTATATTATTGAAAATCGTGTTTAAATCTTAGTTCTAGAGAATCCAGAGCAAATTCACTTCAAAAGTAGATTTATTCAAATTTGAAAGAAATAAAATGTACGACTGGGTCGCTAGAACTTGCTAATGTCTTCCAAAAAGTCTGTTTAAAAATATTTCCTATATTTTATTGAAAATCATTTCAAATTTTAAATTTTGTCATACAAATATTTTTGGTAAGCAATATATGTACTAGACATATTATGTACATTTACATTTAAATTTCCCTATCGAGTTTTGTAAACAAAATTAATATTTTTCTAAAAATAAAAAAAATGACATTTTTGATCGTCAAAATCATCAATTTGATCATTTGACCATCGACAAGCGCTTGCATAGAGAAAGAAGATTATTGAAATCGGCCCATTAGTTCTTAGTGTTTCTTAGAAACAAATTTTATGAAAATAATTTAAAGCATGAATACATTTTTTTTAAATTTTAAATTGAGTGAAAACAAAAATTTGAGTTGTTTTTGACAGCAAACCGCTTTTCATTAAATTACTAACAAATCTTTAAATGAAATCTTTACTTATACAACTTGACTGTATAAGCTTTATGGCTCTTATGACCCCACCTGGATCGTCCATTTAACAAAAGTTGATGAATTTGTGATGTGTTTTTGGAAAAGGACTGAATATCTGATTCATATTATGTTCTTGGTCCAGTCTTCAGTTAAAAGTAGTACTTTTAGCAACAAAGTTTAAGGAAGTAAAATACAAATTTTGTTTTCATATATAAAAATTAATAATTCAAAATATAATGGGGGTCATGTCCATTAACGCAAAACGATTAGTTTTAAATTAAAGGGAATTCCTTCGAAGAAAACAAACAAATTATCTCCCAGGGGGATCATGACCCCTACGACCCTCCTCTGGATCCGCCATTGACTGGAATGACATGACACAACAAATATTCAGCATTAGTACAAGAACGTTGTGTCGGACCAAAGTTAGTTATTCATGATTATTTATTATAGGTACAGTATGCCCACTACCTATATACATATGTAAGTTAATCTTCAAAGAAGAATAACGGTGATAAAATGGCATTGGCATCTGTTGTATTCTATAGCCGACGCACATTGTGAGCAGAATGGCAATACGTTCATGCGGTTTGGTGTGTAGAAGAAGATATCCATGTAAAATAATTTATTACTTATCAGAAGAGAACCGACCTGATTCATTAATTATATACATTATGTAGGTTGTAGGCAAAATATTAGATTTTTTTACATGCACGGAATTGGCATGAGAGCTGTTGCTCCAATTCGTCAAAACGCTAAACTTAATAAAGATAACAAGTATTGCAAACTCTTATATTTGGAATACTTTATTTTTAATAATCTTGGAGTTTATATGAGGTTATTTTTATATGGCCACTTTCTTAAGTAATTTGTTTGAGGTTTAAGAGAAATCACTACAAAATTCATCATTTGCATGTTAACTTAATTATAAACTTTATCCTCATCCCCACAATCATTGTCATAATTTATTATTGGTATTGTCTTCATTGTCCTAACAATATGATTTTATTGCGCTTACTGAAACGTAGGTCGTAGGTTGAAAATCACCAGTATAAGTACTTTTGATGGGTACTGCAATACTGCCAAGTACTTTTTCAAATCCTTTTACTGGGTTGTGTAAAACAACCAAATTTTCAGGTAGAAGGGTAATTAAGGATTTAATTGCACAACACTTTGAATACATACTAAATATTTAAACTGTATTAATATAGCACTATTATTTTTTTTGTGTAAAACTAGACGTACCCCTCAATGGACTTGTTTTAATCACAAGTTCTGATATGAACCATGCAGCTGTTGTTTTATTTTACGAAAGGTGTTACAGACATGGTTTACATGATGCAAATAAAAAAAGTGCCGCTATGAACGTAGAAAAAACAAGCAGCTCTGATATATACTTACGTACTTAGGTCCTCAGAACTGTTAAGTCCGTTGGGAACCCCTTAAGGGGTGACGCCTACGCACCATCGTGAGTGGTTTCCGAAGATGTGTTTCAGCTCCCTCCAACTCTGCCTAGTGACGCTAATTCTGCCTCGACTGTCCTGCGCTATGTGCTTCTCGGTCGTCCAGCTCTTTTTCCTTCTTGTATAATCGGATTCCACTGCATTGCTTGGCCTGCAATGCAGTCGTTACCTTTTCGAAGCGTATGTCCAATCCATTGACACTTTACGCCTTCGTATAATAGAGTCTATAGGTTCCTGACCTATCCTTCTATGAAGGACTATTTGATATACGGTTTGGCCAGCAAATCCTCAGGATGTTGCGAAGATATCTATTCACGAAGGTTTGCAGCTTTCTCTTAATGGCTGAAGTACAACCTTCCTGGTGCTGCATCCATAAATAATCACAGATTCGACATTTGTGCGAAATAGTAGTAGCTTTATTCTTAAGCTGATAGAGTTATTCCTCCAAATTTTCGACAGCATACCGAACGCCGTTTTTGCTTTGCCCATGCGGCAGATGACGTCTTGTTCGGTTCCGCCTTCGATGGAGACGATACTTCCAAGGTATTGAAAGCTCTCCACTTTTTCCACCGGTTGCGAGGAAATATTTATTTGAGAGGATAGTCGGGTTCCGAGGCTGACCATTTTTGTTTTGCCGGAATTAATTTTCAGCCCCACGACTTCTGCTTCTCTCTCCACACTTGTTGTCATTTGGCGGAGATCCATGATCCCATGAGAGAGTAAGCAAATATCGTCCAAGTGCTTTAAATAGGATGTCATAGGCCATTGGATCCCTCCGCTATCTGACAAAGGTGCGCGCAGTACATGGCTTATCACCAACAAAAACAATATTGGCGACAGAATACAGCCCTGTCTAACTCCGCTACAGATTTCAAAACTTTCAAAACCTGACAACCTACCATCGTGCAGAACGTGACACTTGGATCCATCATATGTTGCCTTTATAATAGCAATTAACCGGCAGACGGTTTCAAAACCAAGGCCATCATTTTATTTATCATTATGTTGACTTGTACAAATTTGTTTAAGGTTCAATAAATAAAGCTATTATTATTATTATTATTATTATTATTATTATTATTATTATTATTATTATTATTATTATTATTATTATTATTATTATTATTATTATTATTATTATTATTATTATTATTATTATTATTATTATTATTATTATTATTATATAAAATGATTTTTATTATTATTATTATTATTATTATTATTATTATTATTATTATTATTATTATTATTATTATTATTATTATTATTATTATTATTATTATTATTATTATTATTATTATTATTATTATTATTATCATAATTATTATTATTATTATTATTATTATTATTATTATTATTATTATTATTATTATTATTATTATTATTATTATTATTATTATTATTATTATTATTATTATTCTTATTATTATTATTATTATTGTTATTATTATTATTATTATTATTATTATTATTATTATTATTATTATTATTATTATTATTATTATTATTATTATTATTATTATTATTATTATTATTATTATTATTATTATTATTATTATTATTCTTATTATTATTATTATTATTATTATTGTTATTATTATTATTATTATTATTATTATTATTATTATTATTATTATTATTATTATTAT